>JAUPMG010072281.1:0-13129 GCA_031762675.1 Pachysandra terminalis
GATTGTGATCTAGGGATAATTGGTTTATTAAAATTGATAATAACTTCACCTTCATTGAATTGAAGAATATTATCAATAGGATGGTGAATTATTGGTCTTGGAGGTATAGCATTGGCTATTGTCCAAGAGTTTGGAAATGAAATTTCATTCCTGGAAATGAAATTTCATTCAAGGAAATGAGTTTGGATGTAGCTAAACTTGTGGTTGTAGCTAGATTGGTTTCAATTAAAACCGTTGTCCATTGAGAACTAAATCTTTAGTATTAGGGGTCATTGTATTCATGACTTTAAAATAAATTCTAAAAATTAATGCAATGGTTTCTGTACCAGGCAGAAACTCATAGTCATTAGTCTGAATATTAAGACTAACAGCCTCATATAAATGAGAATCTGTCAGAGATAGTGACAAATTAGGATACACATCAAAATAGACTGGTCCATGACATAGACTAGTCTAAATTGCTCCCATTAATGAAGCTTTGAAATTTAAACATCTTGTATCCCTTAGAGTTGCAAGAACACTAGCATCCATTCCTAGTAAAGTTAATGGCTTAAAAGCCACTTGGATTAATCCAATATGAATAAACTTATAAGTTTTTAAATATTCATGTAAACCTCTAGGATTTAATAGTTTAATTGTTTCACATTGTGAATCCAAACTTAAAGTTTGTTCCATGGTTTTAATTGCCATGTTTGGTTTAAGACCATACCATTTAGATCTATAAATTGTTTTGGGTTGGACTTTGGGAATAGTCCATTTATTTAGTTGATTTTGAACATTTTCATATTCAATTAATTCAGAATTCTTTATCAATTCAGATTGTTCTGTCATTAGTTTTGATTTGTCTAAGCATTATAGATAACTGTATAGTGCTAAAGCACTTCATGACATTTCAGCAATAAATTCATATAAGTAAGATAAGTTAAAATTTTAGAATGTCTAAATTATATCTTATGTCTCTTTTATATATCGAGGTCGTAACTTAACAATATAGCCCTTACATGGACTGAGACAGACCTAAGCGCCCTCCTGGTATAGTGGTCAAAAGAGGTCCTCTGGCTTGTTTGTCAATTTATACCAACCGTATATAAACACAACCAAACATAGGATATAAAATATCACATTCTTGGATTCTAACTAACCAACTCTATATGAGCTTACAACTCAAAAGCTCATACTGCTAATACAACTTGTACGTGGCATTGTATTACCTTTGGTTTCCTATTTATAAACTGCCACATATGTGGTGCTTATAAATACGGGATGTTGGTGGTTTCCAGCCGATATACAAAATGTATAGCTATAGAAGCCATAAAGCATGTAGCAATATACTTTATCTATACTGCTCAGACATCATGAACTAAATGATTAAAGAGCTAACTTGGCTCTGATACCAAATACGGATAACAATACTTTAAATTTTATTTATGAACAGTAGCAAATAGTACAAGATATACGGTAAAAGTAAACAGTACACAAACAGTACACACTATTCACATGAACAGTAAAAAGTGAACAGTATACTTACAGAGGTCGTCGGAGACGACGACCGGAATAGTGAAACCGATGGCCGGAGACGGCCGGTGCCGGAGGTTGGCCGGAGAAGATGACCGGAGGTCTAGCCGGAGGTGGAGGTCGGACGATGATCGGCCGATGGTCGGACGGTGAAGGGAGGACGGTTGAGGTGAAGTTGCAGAGCAAAGGGAAGAAAGGAAGGGAAGATAGCTAAAAGGTTTGAAGGTTCTGAGAAGAAATGAACCAACAGAGGGTTAATATAACCCACAGACTTCAAAGAAAAATTTGAAATCCGAATAGTACCGGTCAACCGGTTACCGGTAATGGGCTGCGGCTTGGACCCCGCAGAGTAACAGTAACAGGCTAAAAGCCTTGGGCCAGCATAGTAAAAGGCTGGATGGGCTGCATAGTGAATGAACAACAACGGGCCAACAGTATTGGGCAAACAGTAACGAGCTGGAACAACAACAGGCCAACAGTTTTGGGCCAACAGTAACGGGCCAAATAAAAACCCAAAAACCTCAAAAAATACAACAAAATTACAAGGATATCTCCCCCAAATAAGTGAGGCCGCTTATTTCGGTGGCTGATAAAAACGTGTCCAAAAGTCCTCAACTGTATGAGGATCAAGATCAGCATCAGTGTACGGATCTTCAGAAAGTAAATCGTCGTGATCCATATTAGGATCCCGAGCACAGGGGCCACCAAGAGCGGAAAAAGCATTATCGCCGAGAGGCGAATGGTGGGAAGCAGCAGCATCGGCCAAAGATGGGGTCGGTGAAGCAAAGGAAGAGACAAATTTGTCCTTCATGAATTCTATGCATTTTGTCATTAATTCGACATCAGTAATAAGAGGAAATTCTCTTTGAATCTGAGTTTTAATTAACTCAAAAGGATTGTCCATAGGACTAGGCAGAAGCCGGGGAATTAATGACTCATAATGAGCAATAGATTGAGCAATATCATTACTACATTCCTCAATTGAAAAACTGGCCCACCATCTGTAAGCAAATGTGCGCATTAGCACAAGGATTCTATCACTATTGATGTCAAATTTAACATCCCATTTCCATATCCATGGAATATCAAATTTTGAGAAAAAGAATAAGGTATCGGTCCCAATTGGAGCTTTGGATTTACCTCCTAATTGAGGATGATATTGAGTGAATTTGGTAAATTGGTCCAAAGAAATTTTCTTTGGTAAAATATCCACATTAGGACCTACATATTTCCACAATTGCAAAATTTGTTTAGCAGAACAACAATCAATTTGTAATAAAAAATTTTGATTAAGAAGATCATCTTGAAATTTAGAAATACATTTTACAAAAGATAAAGCTTCTTTTTTCACAGTAGAATAATTTAACTGTGCAAGTTTCCAAGTACCACTTGTAAACCTGATAAGTTCTTCTTTAATAGAATAGCATTAATTGATTTAAGTTACAAGAGGATGATAGACTTTTAGTATTCTTAAATTAAATAATCTAATTCATTGGATTTATAGTATTAATTTATTACTTATTAATTGTTTGACCCCAAATGAAATTAATAATTAAAATATCTAAAATACCCTTTTGTTTATATGAGGTTGATATTAATTATTTAGTAATTATACATAAAGAATAAAAGTAATAATGGTAAAAAATAGTATTTAAAAATTCAATCTTTTTGTTTGTTAAAATATTGAAAGGAAATAAAATCCATAAAAAAATAATTAATTACATAACAATTAAACAATTTTTTATTATATAATTTATATTACTAAGGACAAAAGTATAAAATCAATAAAACAAAATTATGATAAAACTAAAGCTTAAAAAATTGGTTCAACTTTTAAAACTAGTATAATATATATATAAAATATAGGTAAATTGACAACATAATGAACCCATGGATTACTTAACCTTAACCATTAGGATGGGTTATCCATTTAACCTGCCACATTTCCTTTCTTAGAAATCGAAACATCAACGGCACGATAACGTGGTTGGCCCATTTAATGATATCGAGACGAAGATGACAGATATCTATATATATCTATATATATATATATATATATATTAGGAGAATTTAGAATGAAGCGCCTACACATATAAGCAAGTGTACAGACGAAAAAGGATGTAAACATGACCTTTCTGATCAAACTTTACGATTTGATCAATGAATCAGAAAAAGTCTATCGATCAGATGGTCTTAATTTTAATCGAGTATTGTTTTTAATCTGTTTATTTCCTGACAGTGTATTATCGTTTCCGTCTACTCGATTTCAGATTCCTTTCTTTGTCTGTTTATCGCCGAGAAATGGCGGAAGGTAAATAGATAAATATTGGTTCAGTACCTTTAGCCATAAATGAGAAACAAAAGCAGTGAATTAAACAGCCTTTCATCACTTCAGGATTCAGGAACGATTACTTCCGTTTTGTCCTTCGTGAAAGCTTTATGTTCTTCTGGTCTTTTTGCTTCTGGGTGTTTTTGAGGAACTTCCATTTAGCCCAGCTTCGTGGACGAGCTTCTCGTCTGAAAAGATTGAAGCTTTTTTTTTTTCTTCAGTTTTAGTAGTTTTGGGCTTCTGAGGTTCTGGGTTTTGCAGAATCTGTGATAAAAATAATGGGAGCTGAAGAAGAATCCAGTTCTGAAGAGCATGATATGCATTCTTGCAACAATAATAAAGTCGTCCTATCGAATCCAAAGGTATTTGACACTTAGCTGCCATTTTTTTGTTTTTTTTTTTTGGGGGGGGGGGGGAGCGCGGAGGAACAATTCTTTTCTACAAATATCAATCTTCTATCACCAAATATATGAAATACGTTTCATTTTTCAGTAACATGCTTTGATGGGTATCTCATAGCTTGGGTATAAGATCCATATGGATGTGCCTTGGTTCTCAGGATTTCAACTCTTCTTCATGGAGTTTCTTTTTTTTTGTTTTTTAATTTCAAAAACTTAAATATCTAAATTGTTCTTCATGGGTTTTGTTAGGGATCTCTGTTTTGATTCGTGAGAACAAAAGCCCATGACTTGGTTTCTATTAAATATTTGGATGACTGAGCTTAGGGGAGTGCCTTATTTTGCTGATTCATTAGAACACAACTCAATGTTATCTGATGTAGATTGGGTTGGCAGTTGGCACAACAGTGGGAAAACCTAACAGAAGTGATTCTTGGTGTACCAAGAGCACAGTTATCCAGTTTAACTTCCTGTAGCTAATGTATAAAATCATGTCTTGAAACCTTGTTTAAGTTGGAATCAGTGAGTTGACTCAGCCAAGCTGGCAGAAATTTTAGTTCAATAGCTATGTACCGAGGATAAAAAGCTTAAATTTTGACTGGAAATCTATTGTATCAGAGTCTTGAGAATATTCAGTCACTTCACTTCTTTATCATACTTTACAGTGTAATAGTTTTATTTTGTTTAATTAATCTTATTATATATTTTTTTTGTTGAGTTTCTGAACATCCTATTCAAAATTCTCAACTATTGCTTTGTATTTTCATCCATTGAATAACTTAATTTCTTGATTACATTCACTTGAGTCTTTGCCAAGTCACGTGGAAATGGCAAAAATTCTTTATCTAGCATCTAAACACTTAAACTTATTTCTGTCATCTCTTTACGACACATGATACATGATTATGCCTGATTGGAAAACTATTGGGTCCTCTCGACTCTGAAGAGTATTAGAATTTGTAATTAATTATATTGTCATCAGAACTCCCTGAATGTCGTTTGCTTCACCTACTCCGCAACGTAAATCAATGTATGACATTATCTGATCACTCAAACTCTTTCTATCTCAACTAGGGATGTTGAGCTGTTTATACACCATGGTGTAAAGGATTGGACAATCCAATTCGGGATTGGATCGGGACAAGTTGCGATCCCAAGCCGATCCCTAATTTGTTAACAATTTCTCTGCCTCGGTTTCGGACGAGCCAGATCAGATGATGCAATATGGATCATCCGGTTAAAAATAAAAAATAAAAAATTGACCCATGTTTTTTTTTCCCAACTCGGTATCGGACCGGGACGATCCCCAATCCGATACCGAGTTTAAACACTATTTTATACACTGTCTTTAATTTATATTTTTTATTATTTGATCTTTCATTGTGTGGCCTGCGGTGAGCTGTTAATCTCTAACTAGGCAAATCGTTTTATGGGTTTCTAGGACAACCTAGATTAGCTGATTGTGTATCTCTTGAAGCTTGTCTGTATTTCTAAAGATATGTGGCTAGTTCTTTTGCTTAGACATTGAGTAAAAATGTTTAGAAGCAATTGGTATTTACTTACATTATTATTTGTCATGACTAATTTTCTCTTTTTGTTCTTTCATAGGCTGAAGACTCAAGTGGAATAACCGAAGAAGCTCCACCATGTCAACACTGGAAACGACCAAACCTTTTCCTAGATATACCTTCTAGAACCGTAGAGGAATCCAGTCCGGATTTTGTGAGAATAAGCATGCCCGCAACACCTAATACCACTCCGAAAAGAGTAAATTTTCATCCAACACCCAGCCCTACTTATGCCCCTGGTACCCCCAAATCCAAAGGTAAATCATCCATAAAAAGCCTCTTACCGCGACTAAGCTTCAAGTACCGGAACTCTACTTCCGAAATTGAGAAGGCTGCCATCCTAGCTCTAGGAGTTTCCACAGCTGCGAAGCCGGAAAAGCCATTTGTCTCAAGGTCATTGTCTTTCACAAAGTTATTTACACCCAGGATGAAGAGAACATCATCCCTACCGGTTACCCCAATTGTACATTCGAACCCAGAATCTCTACGTGGAGGGAACATAGTAGATCACCTGAATGTAGCTGTAAGTTTTTTACACATATTAACTAGATGAAATCTAATATTTCCTGCTTGATTGACCCTATGAGTATGGTGCACCTATTAGACGTGTTGGGTGACAATGGTGCCAAACATGTAAAGAGTCCAATTGAGATATCTGATTTTGAACTGTTCACCATATATTTCTTGATCATCCAAAAGAATGTATTTTAAAACATGATTATTGGCAAGGTTTTAAATTTCGCCGGCTTGCCGACGAAATATCGTCATTTTCTAGTCTGGTGAAACGATATATGGGGGCGATATTTCGGAGATACTCCTCCCATTTCGGCAATATTTTGCAAAATTTCGCTGAAATCCTCCCAGCTAAATCAAAATTTAAAACCTTGGTTATTGGTAAAGCTCAGGTGATGGGCTTTTAAAGTTTACGAACTCAAATGCTACATTATACCCCTCCTTTATCATTGTCCTAATATTTTCTAGTTGGGTAATAGTCATCTGATCAACTGGAGCACTTCCTAGGTTTTGTTCATTAAGATAGCCCTTTCTGTTCACAAAACTGGAGCTTTTATTGATTTTATGAATGCTTGTTATAAAATCAGCCTTGCTATTATCATATCAACATTGCCTTTTCTGTTTGTTCTCTTAATTTTTTATTTATTTTTGTAATGTGGAACCCCAGCCATACTTAGTAGGACTGGGTAAACCCCATATACCTGCAACCACCCGCAAGCCACAGGTATCATTTAAGCCTGGGGACTCGAGCCAGAGACCTCACGCTTCTTGAGTCGCAGGGCTCCCACTGAGCTATCCCGTGCGGGTTAAACCGTAATTTAACCCTTGGAGTTCCAAGTCAAACTGCAATATTATATTCTGTTCAAGGGTGTCTTGTACATCCATGCAAAGAGAAACCAATAACCAATTGAATGATCCTACCCATAGCCAAGTTTGTCATTTGTGACACCTAAAATGCAGTTATATTCGAACAAAACTCTTGTACATATATATGTTTATCTACAAAACATACACAAGGGTTATATTTATGATGTAGATTGTAATAAATGAGGAATACTGGAGTCAGAGTCGATGAAGGATGCGTGGAATGCATACAATAGGTTTGAGGGTCATCTGGAAATCACCCTAGTCGAATCAACTTAGTTCCTTTATGATGGATCAAATGATTATGGATTCCAACCCCTTTGCATGTGCATTAAGTGTCTTTAGCTACTTTAGTAGGTAGAATGACCTCCCCAAGTCCTCTGTTCTTGAGTTTTGATCTCCTAATAAATTAACCACTTCTCTACACGATTCTTACAGAATCCTCACTTCTACAGAAAAAGGGGGGCCCGCAGCTGATATCACGCTCACTTTCCGTCCCTGTGAACAAGGAAGGAAGCACAAGACGAATGGATTCTTTAGGAGCTGTATTTCGTGTTGTTCCTTCAACACCACGAGTTACAGAAGGGTGTTCCGCGATGTCTAGTACAAATCCAGTGGCAGTAGATGCTGGTATATCCATTATGTTTGACTGATGTTCTCATTTGTTAAAATTCAAATACTTTATATTTGAACTTGATAGCCTTTCTTCTTTTCTTCTTTTTTTTTTATTTTTATTTTTTTTAGACGTGGAACCCCCGACCCCATTTAGTGGGGGCAGGGTAAGCCCCGGATACATGACCCAACCCACAAGGACCATATATCAAGTAAGCTCGGGGACTCGAACCTGGGACCTCCAGTTCCTGAGCTGGAGAGCCTGCCAGTTGAACTTGATAGCCTTTCTTGTGTTGTAGAATATGCAAAAGCCCATTGTGGGTTTACTTGGCAAAATTTACCGACTGAATATAATTATTAGTAGCTATCTATTAATTCTGGTTGACTTGTACAAATTCTGAGTGCACACTCGAAATCTTTGGATGCTAGACTCTTATTCATTTCTGTGTTTCAGCTTTAAGCTATAAACTTCCACTCTTTAACTTGCCATGATAACCAACCTATGTGTTCTCTTTTTTCTCGTGGTTCAGAAGGCAATGATGCTGACGGCGAAGATATTCCCGAAGAAGAGGCTGTCTGTCGAATCTGCTTGGTCGAATTGGGTGAAGGCGGCGACACTCTCAAGATGGAATGTAGCTGCAAAGGTGAACTTGCACTTGCCCACCAAGAATGTGCTGTAAGATGGTTTAGCATCAAAGGTAACAAGAACTGCGATGTATGTAAGCAAGAGGTTCAGAACTTACCTGTTACCCTTCTACGGATCCAAAGTGTTCAGACCCTTAATGCACGTTTAAATAGGGCTCGACCAACAGAGGCTATTCGATACAGGCAAGTAAAAAAGATTTAGTATTAAACCCAGTAGTAGTAAACAAATTGTTTTTGTACTGGCATCTCATTATTATTGATGTCTCAAATATTCCAACATATGATATGCTTTTTATTAGAGAGTGGGTGGCTCATATTAATGGGGAGGGACCTGAGGAGCCCCATGGAGCGGAGCCTCCCGCGGGACGGTAAGGGTATATTGGGAATTTTCCCTATATATCGGGTAGGAGTATAAGTTGTAACCCTAATTCATTTTTTGACATAGTGGAAACTTCTTCTCTCTCGTGGACGTAGGCTTTGCCGAACCACGTATATTTGTGTGCATTGTTTTGATTTTCGTTTTACTGTGTTTATTATTACTGCTTGATTCCGATCAACAATGCTTTTAATTTCTATTCAACTTGACTTCTATACCTGAACACTGTGAGTACAACTCTTACCAGGATTTGGCAGGACGTGCCTGTTCTGGTCATTGTCAGCATGCTTGCTTACTTTTGTTTTCTCGAGCAGCTTCTGGTAAGAGATTTACAACTTTCATAGGAAGCTCTTTCACATCCACCGACTATCTCTCTTGGTAATTTTTCTATGGGATGGGCAGGTCTCCAAAATGGGTACTGGTGCAATTGCCATGTCTCTGCCATTTTCCTGCATATTGGGTCTTCTTGCATCTATGACATCGTCAACAATGGGTAAGCTGGCTATTTTTGTTATATTTTTAAGGGAATCTTCAGCAATAATATTGAAATATTAGGGGTGCATGGTGCCAAAGGTTTAAAGGATTGGTCTGGTCCTGAGCCACGATACAAGCAATTGTATTGTGAGGTTCTGGACCGGACTGGTACAACCAGTACCGGTCTGATCCGGCCGGTACAACCGTTCCGTTGTTTTTTTTCTTTTTTTTTGCAAATTTATGAATTGGATCGTCTAGACTAGTATCGATCTGGACCGGTCTGGTGCTGATCAATCCTGACCGGTACCGCCAGTCCAATTTTTTTAATTTGAAATTTAAATAACCGGTCTATTTTTTGTTCTGGATCTGGACCAGACGGTACTGCCGGTCCGGACCGGGATCGGCCAGGACCAGCCTGGTCCCCGAGCCTTTAAACCTTGCATGGTGCACATCTATGGGTGTGGACCACTGGTGGTGTTTGTAGGCCATAAAGCGACCTGATCAAATGAATGCAACCATCCAATCCATCACTTTGATTTAGCGAAAAAGTCTACACATTGGGTGGTTATGATCATATAGTCGGCTTGAATTGTCTTTTAGAGATTGCTGGACCCTAGTGGTCTAGTCTATTTCATCCCCATGTAGTACACTGAATTAGGAGTGCAATTTGGGTCTGTAAACCCGAAACCAAACCAACTTCATTTCGGTTTGGGTTGGCTTTCTAAATATTTGGTTTGGTTTTGGTTTTGAAATTGAAAAACCGAATTAGATCGGCTTCGTTTTGGGTTGAAGCCTCGGTTAAACCGAACCAAACCAAAACCTGAACTCTAATATATCTAGTCTAAACCGAACGAAACCCAAATTCTAATATCTATAGTCTAAACCGAACTGAACTGATTTAAACCGAATTATAGTCTATATCTATATATTTTATATGATATATAAATCATAATAATTTATATATATATAATGTAATTCTGAAAACAATTGTATTAACCTGACTTAACCCGACCCAAACTGAACCGAAACTGCAATTTGGGTTGGGTTGGTTTGGGTTTAGGGTTTTCCATTTCATTTCGGTTCGGTTTTTGGGTTGGGAAGTGCGGTTATTCAGGTTAACATTCACCAATGTTGGTCTTGAGTTGATGTCTACCTGAACCAAACCAAGCTGAGTTGCACCCCTACACTGAATGTTATGATCTCTAAGTTGGTGGCAATGCCATTTATAATAGTCAATACTATAATTTGCATGTAAGTTTTTTTTCTCTTTTTCTGTCGATGTTTTACCGATTCCTTTCTTTAACTGGAGCATGTAGTGAAGAGGAAATATATCTGGGTTTATGCATCAGTTCAATTTGCACTGGTGGTTCTTTCCGCTCACCTCTTCTACTCCCTGGTAAGATTTTCTTGTCATGATTGATATTTCAGTAACTTGCTTAGCCAACTTGAAACTAGGATAAGGTTACTTAATCTATACATTGGTCTGACCTGAGTTGTTAGGCTACAAAAGCTTGGTCAGTCGGCCTATTTAAAAGTCACTGCCGGATATGCAAGCAGAAGGGTTCTACATTCTTAAGAACTTTCAAAAATTTTGTTTTACTCATTTGACCCCATTAGATCTAATCTTTTTTTTTTCTTTTTTGTTGACATGAATCCCTCGACCCCACTTAGTGGGGACAGGGTAAACCCCAAATGCATGACCCCCCACCCACAAGGACCATATATTAGGTAAGCCCGAGGACTCGAACCTGGGACCTCCAGTTCCTAAACTGGAGAGCCTGCCAGTTGAGCTAACCCGTGTGGGTTAAATCTTTCTTATGCCTTCAACCAAGGTCAAAGGTCTTGAAAAGAAGGAACTTCACAAGTCTGATTCATCTCTAGTAGTGTATTTGATACATTGGTTGTCTGATCCGCAGCTCCATATGCAAGCTGTTTTGTCCATCCTGTTATCCACATTTGCTGGGTTTGGAGTCGTAATGAGTGGTAATTCTATTCTTGTGCAATTCTTGAGATGGAGGAGAAGGTGGCGTGCTTTGTCGGATCATAGTCGTAGTTATCAAGAAATGACGCCGCCAGATCAACCACTTGAAGGCACACATCCACCTCAAACAAGCCCTCCAGACCACCAGGAATATGAAAGGGAATATTCAACAGTTGTGCGAGGGAGCTAAAATTGGTATGAAGGAACAGGATTCTTGTTGTCGATCCTAACTAGTTGAGATAAGGCATATGATATGGAGGAACATAATTCTTGTTGCCAATCCTAACTAGTTGGGATAAGGCATATAATGATGATGGTAATGGTGATGGTGATGGTGATGGTGATGATGATGATGATGTGTGTGTGGGCGAGGAAGCTAAAATTGGTATTTGTATACTAAAAGTTGTAGGCGATAATAGGGTTGAATAGGTTGGATGTATACATGTTGTCTACATCACGATGAAATATATGATGCGTTTGTAATCTCTTCATTTGAATTTTGTTCTCTAAATTCATGGTAATACTGAATCGGGAAGAATGGAGTGTTAAATGGAATCAGATTATAATGTCTTGTTAAATTAATTTTATGGCACATTAGAGCATCGAAACTCCGGTGCCTGGAGGTACAATGCAGTACCTTTCCAACCTGTCAAAAAGGTATGGGTGTTCAACGTGCCGAACCGGTACGATAATATTTGTGCCAATCAGCACGTGGGCCGGTGAGGGACGACACAACTCATTTTTGTACATTGCAAAAATTATAAGAACCCTGATATGGCACGACAACTAGGTACGTGGCGCGGCTTAGCCAGGCTATGCTTGTGCCTATGTTGGATAGGTTGTGCCGTGCCATGGGCCATGAAACCCAGGCACAACACATCTTAATCGTGTTGGGTTGGGTTTACACATGGGCGGTCGAGCCCGTTTGTACACCCTTACAAAAAAGGGTTTGGGTTTTTTCCAACCTGTTTGGATCGAAGGAATTCATGGGTGAGAATTGGAATTGGTAGGTGTGAATTTCAATTCTTATGTTTTGGATGACCCAAGGATGTTAGAAAAGTTTCAGAGAGATTTTATCTGGAATGGGAGGGTTCTAAGAAGTGCCATCTTGTAAAATGGGAGGATGTGTGTTTTTCTAGGGAGGATAGGGAGTTCAGTTTGAGAAACATCTCTGCTCAGAACTCAGCACTTTCAGGCAAATGGTTGTGGTGGTTTTGTGGGGAGAGGAAGACCTTTTGGAAGAGGGTTGTTCATAGTAAGTATGGATCACATGATAACAGCTGGGACAGCAACCATCTTGCTAGATGTTCCTCTTCTAGAGTCTGTCGGGATATTTCCCGAATTGCTCTGCTCTTGTCTTCTTATCTGAGGTTCCAGCTTGGGGATGGGTCACGTATACATTTTTGGCACGATCCGTGGTGGGGGGATTCCACTCTAGCGGTCTGTTTCCCTCGCCTGTTTCGCATTGTATCTTCTAGGGGGACCATAGTGTCTGAGATTTTATCATGGTCGCCATATGGTCTTGTTTGGAATCTTGAGTTTAGACGTGAGTTGAGGGAGTCCGTGATTGCTCTCTTGGGTGATCTCTTCAAGTGTCTTAGGGAGGTGTTCATTGGTCCCAATCTCCCAGATGAGAGGATATTGTAATGATCTAAAATCCTTAAGAAAAAATTTCCTTTGGTTTGTATTATTTTTGGTTAATTTAATTATTAATGGGCATATGGTTTGGTGTTTAATTAGAGCTAGGGTGTTTTTGTAAATTAGTGTGTTAGTTTGAGGACCTAAATGTTAATCTAGTTTCTCTTTGGGGTAGTCTTGTAAAAGACTATTCCCTCAACCGAATTGGAACGCACA
>JAUPMG010072290.1:0-27074 GCA_031762675.1 Pachysandra terminalis
GCTTTTTCTTTGATGCTTCAACCTTTTTGAGAAACACAGCATAAAGGAATTAGTTTTTCTGAAGAAATCAATTCGCCGGGGATTTTGGGCGATGCTTAAACAATCATTCAAATATAAGCATGAGGCAACAGAACAATCTCAGACATGTTTGTGATTGTGGAGTTGATAACTCAATGTTTGCCGTTGATGGTGAAAAGAAATTTGAAAAATTTAGAGATGTTGTTCGGATCTCTTGCATTTGAGTCAAAGCCATATGGTTCATCTTCTGCTGTTGGCTCATGCTTTTTTTTTGATCGGTAAAAGTATTGTATTTGTATGCTATAAACTTACTAGCCATATACAAAAAGAACCCCCAGGATACACCTGTATACGAAAGAGTATACACAGTAAATCCCACACCTCCCACAAAAACACAGAAAAGAATTACATAAAATCCCAATTCCCCTTTCACTGAAAATATTGGATATGGCTGAACTCATCATGGATTGAGTTAGCCCAAGCATACAAAGTAGCAATGACCCAATCGATGACCACCTCGGCAACCTTCTCCTTCCCCTCAGAGATCCGGCTATTCTTTCTTTCCAAAGCGACTATCAACTCCTTTAGGAATTACCCAAACCACATTGAAGCTTCTCAAAAAAAAAAAAACCCCACACCTTCAAAGCCAGACTGCAATGCAACAAAAGATGAGAAGCAAAGTTTGCCATGTCGATGTCGCAAGGTGGCATTGGCGACATGTCGCCGACATGGTGTAAAAAAGGGGAAATGTCAGGGAAATGGGAGAAAATCATGGGTTTTTGATGGATTTTTGCCCCAAATTTTAAACATGTCTAATTAAGGCCTAAATGCATCCAAATGCATCAAAAAAAAAAAAAAAATTGTCTACACATTAAAAGTCATTACTTGAGGGTTAACTTACACGATGTCAGGTCTGTAAGCTGTAAAAAAGATGCTACATCTAATTGAGCCAAATTAAAAGTGAATGTAAATCAAACTAAAAGAAACATAAAACTAAAAATCAAGTGCCATATCCATGAGGGGGAAAAGAGAAATATGGGGGAAATAATGGGGAAATATGGGGAAATGTGGGGTTTTTAATGGGTTTTTCCCCCAAGTTTTAAACAACCCTAAGTAGTGTCAAAATACATCATAATACATCAAAAAATGCAAAACAAATGTCTAACATTTGATTTTTTAAAATATTTTCAAAAAAAATGAAAAATTCCACCCATGCCACCCATGTCAAGAGACATGGAGGAAATATCGAAAAAAAATTTGAAATATTTTCCCCCATGTCTCCGTCTCCGACCCCAGGGTAAAACAACTTATACCATGGTTTTGTATCGACTACCTCCGAAATGGCGACATGTCACCCGACATAGACGACATGTCGGCGACATTGTATACACTAATGAGAAGTACTTTCCGCCTCAACAGCACATGGAACATCTATTAGGGATAGACCATCCTCTAGACATTATTAAGTTAACAAGAGTTGAGATTTTTCCTTGAACCGCCAACCACATGAAAAAAACAACTTTAGAGGGAACCTGAGGTTTCCACAGAGCTCTCTCCCCTTCAAAACTAACACCTTCTTCAGCCAAAAAAGAAGCATACCTGGACTTAACAGAAAAATTCCCACTACATTCCTAAATCCATTTCCTAGAATCAGGCCTATCCCTAGAAACAAAGTTTTGCAGGATAGACAACAGTAAAGCAGCTGATTCCAATTCCCTACCGAAGAGGGGTCTTCTAAAGTTCAAATTCCAAGCATTGCCCTGCTGGTCCCTGGTTGCAACTTCAGCTATAGAAGCCCCCTGATTTTGCACCAACCTAAATAAATCTGGGAACTGATTACAGAGGGCAGTGTTCCCAACCCAACTATCAAGCAGGCCTTGAACTTTCAGGACCCAAAGATGGGTGAATGAGATACTACTTGACACCTTACAGAGGTACTAGCCCAATAGAAGTATGCATGTACGGTTGTAGGACTTCTGCCTAATGCCTTTCATGATGTGATGCCTCTTGCAAAAAAGACGAAATTCAACCAATTCATATTATGATTTCTAAAACAACTGGATCAGGATCTCTAGTATGAATAATTAAGCTCGTATTGTGAATGTTTACACTTTACTGATCAAAAAATATTTTGTGATGTGTGAAAATTTATACACTTTACAGATCAAAAAAAAATTGTGATGTGCGAATGTTTATACACTACTGATCAATTTTTTTTTTTTTTTTGAGATGTGTAAATGTTTGTTTATACACACTTTACTGGTAAAAGAAATTTGTGATGTATGAATGTTAACATAAACTTTACTGATCAAACTAAAATTTTGTGATGTGTGAATGTTTCTACACACTTTACTGATCAAAAGAAATTTTTTTGATGTGTGAATGTTTATACACACTTTACTGATCAAATGAAAAAGTTTGTGATGTGTCAATATTTGTATACACTTTACTGATAAAAAAATTGTGGTGTAAATGTTTATACACACTTTACTGATAAAAACTTTGTGATGTGTGAATGTTTATACACATTACAGATCAAAAAAAATTGTGATGTGTTTATATTTATACTCTACTGATCAAGTTTTTTTTTTTTTGTGATGTGCGAATATTTATACACTTTATTGATCAAAAACAAATTGTGATGTGTGAATGTTTATACACACTTTCCTGATCAAAAGGTAATTTTTTGATGTGTGAATGTATATAGACTTTACTAATAAAAAAAATTCGTGATGTGTAAATAATTGTACACTTTACTGATCAAAAAAATTGTGATGTGTGAATGTTTATACACACTTTATAGATAAAAAAATAAATTGTGATATGTGTGTTTATACACATTATTGATAATTTGTTTTTGTGATGTGTTAATATTTATACACACTCTAATGATAAAAAAAATTGATTTGTGAACATCAAAAAAAAAAATTTGTAATGTGTGAATGTTTAAACACACTATTGACCAAAAAAAATTGTGAGATGTGAATGTTTAGACAGACTTTACTGATCCAAAAAAAACTTGTAGTTTTCAAATGTTTATACACTTTGCTGATAAAAAAAATTTGTGATCTATGAATGTTTATACACACTTTACATATAAAAAAAAAGTTTGTGATGTGTGTTTATACACACTTTACTTCTCAGAAAAAAAATTATAATGTATAAATGTTTATACACACTTTACTGATTAAAAAAATATTTGTGGTGTGAATATTTATATAAACTTTACAGATAAAAAACAAATTTGTAATGCGTGAATGTTTATACACACTTAACTAATAAAAAAACATGTGATGTGTGAATGTTTATACAACTTTATTGATCAAAAAATTATTTTGTAATGTGAATGTTTATACGTACTTTACTGATAAAAACAATTTGTGATTTATGAATGTTTATACACACATTACTGATCAAATTATTTTTTTGTGATGTATGAATGTTTATACAAACATTAGTGATCAAAAAACAAATTGCTGGTGTTTGAATGTTTATACACTATTAATCAAAAAGAATTACTGATGTGTTAATGTTTATACACACTTTATTGATCAAAGAACCATTTTGTGATGTATGAATGTTTATACACTATAAAAAATTTGTGATGTGAATGTTTATACACTTTATTGATCAAAAACAATATTCGATACGTAAAGGTTTATACACTACTAAAAAACATTGTAATGTGTAAATGTTTATACATACTTTACTGATCAAAAACAAAACTTGTGATATGTAAATATTTATACACACTTTACTGATAAAAAACATTGTGGTGTGAATGTTTATACACACTTTACTGAAAAAAAGAAAATTATGATGTGTGAATATTTATAAAAACTTTATTGATCCAAATTTTATGATGTGTGAATGTTTATAAATATTTTACTAATAACACAAATAGTGATGTGTGAATGTTTATACACACTTTACTAATTAAAAAAATAATTTGTTATGTGTGAATGTTTATACACACTTTACTGATCAAAATTTTGTGATGCGTGAATGTCAAAAAAGAAAATTGTGATCTGTGAATGTTTATACTCTTTATGGACCAAAAAATAATTTGTGACATGTGAATGTTTATACACCCATTACCGATAAAAAAATTGTGATGTGCGAATGTTTATACACACTTTACTGATCAAAAACAAATGTGATGTGTGTATATTTATACAAACTTTACTAATCAAAAGAAATTTGTGTGATGTTGAATGTTTATACACTTTACTGATCAAAATTTTGTGATGTAAATGTTTATACACTTTACTGATCAAATTTTTTATTTGTGATTTGTGAATGTTTATATGCATTACTAATCAAATTGTTTTTTGTGATCTATGAATCTTTATACACACTTTACTGATCAAAAAAAAAAATTGTGATGTGCGAATGTTTATACACAAAGAAAAAAAATTGTGATGTATAAATGTTTATACACTTTACTAATCAAAAAAACTATTTGGGGTGTAAATATTTATATACACTCTACAGATTAAAAAAAGTTTTTGTAATGCGTGAATGTTTATACATATTTTACTAATCAAAAAAAAAAAATGTGATGTGCGAATGTTTATATAACTTTATTGATCAAAATATTATTTTGTAATGTATGAATGTTTATACACACTTTACTGATAAAAAAAAAATTGTGATGTGTTAATGTTTATACACACATTACTAATCAATTTTTTTTTTTTTTTGTGATGGATGAATGTTTATACACACATTAGTGATAAAAAAATATTTTGTGGTATTTGAATGTTTATCCATTATTAATCAAAAAGAATTTATGATGTGTAAATGTTTATACACACTTTATTGATCAAAAAACCATTTTGTGATGTGTGAATGCTTATACACAATTTACTGATGAAAAGTTTGTGATGTGAATGGTTATACACTTTATTGATCGAAAAAAAAAAATTCGATGTGTGACGGATTATACACTCTTCTAAAACAAATGTAATGTATAATGTTCATACATACTCTACTGATAATAAAAAAAAAAACTTATGATCTGTAAATGTTTATACACTTTATTGATCAAAAGAAATTGTGTTGTGTGAATGCTTATATACACTTTACTAATCAAAAGAAAATTTTGTGTTATTTAAGGTTTATACACATTTTACTGATAAAACAATTATGGTATTTGAATGTTTATACACACTTTACTGATCAAAAAAAATTTCTGATGTCTGAATGTTTATACACACTTTATTGATCAAGAAAAAATTGTGATTTGTGAATGTTTATACAAATTACTGATCAAATAACATTTGTGATGTGTGAATGTTTTTATAGAAACTACCAATCAAAAAAAATAATTGTGATGTGTAAATGTTTATACACACTTTACTGATCAAAAAAATTGTGATGTGAGTGTTTATGCATTTTATTGATCGATTTTTTTTTTTTTTTTTTTGTGATTTGTAAATGTTTGTACAAACTTTACCGATAAAAAAAAACAAATTGTGATGTGTGAATGTTTATACACACATTACTAATCAAAAAAAGAAATATTTTGTGATGTTTGAATGTTTATACAACTCTAATAAAAAAAATTGTGATGTGTGAATGTTATATACACCATTTATAGATCAAAAAATAATTATTGATATGTGAATATTTATACACACTATACTGATCTAAAAAAAAGAACTGTAATATGTGAATGTTATACACTATACTGATCTGAAAAATATTTTGTGGGGTAAGATTGTTTATAAACTTAACTAATAAAAAAAATTGTAATGTGTGAACGTTTATACAAATTTTACTGATCAAACTTTTATGATGCGTTAATATTTATACACTTCACTGATAAAAAAAAATTGTGATGTGTAAATGTTTATACACACTGTACTGATAAAAAGAAAATTGTGATGTGCGGATATTTATACAAACTATATTGATCAAAAATTTATGATGTGTCAATGTTTTTACATACTTTACTGATAAATAAAATAGTGATGTATGAATTTTATAAACACTTTATTTATTAAAATTTGTGATGTGAATGTTTATACACTTTACTAATCAAAATTTTCTCATGTGTGAATGTCAAAAAAAAAACTGTGATCTATGAATGTTTCTACTCTTTACGGACCAAAAAATTTGTGACGTGTGAATGTTTATACAAACATTACCGATAAAAAAAATTGTGATTTGTGAATATTTATACACTCTACTGATGAAATTTTTTTTTGTGTGAATGTTTATACTTTACTGATCAAAACAAATTGTGATGTGTGCATATTTATACAAACTTTATTGATAAAAAAAAAAAAGTATGATGCTGAATGTTTACACACTTTACTGATCAAAATTTTGTGATGTGAATGTTTATACACTTTGCTGATCGAACTCTTTTTTTTTGATGTGTGAATGCTTATACACAATACTGATCAAATTGTTTTTTATGATCTATGAATGTAAATACACTTTACTGATAAAAAAAAATTGTGATGTGTGAATGTTTATACACAGTTTACTGATCAAAAGAAAATTTTATTCTGTGTGAAATGTTTATACACACTTCACTTATAAAAAAAAAAAATTGTGATTTGTGAATGTTTACACTTTTTACTGATAAGAAAAAGTTTGTGATGTGTTTATACACTTTACTGGTCAAAAAAACGTTGTGATGTATGAATGTTTACACACTTTACTGATCAAAAAAATATTTGTGGTGTGAATATTTATATACACTTTACTTATAAATTTTTTTTTTTGTAATGCGTGAATGTTTATACACACTTTACCAATCAAAAAAACATGTGATGTGTGAATGTTTATATAAACTTATTTTATACACATTAGCGATCAAAAAAATATATTTTGTGGTGTTTGGATGTTTATATACTCTATTAATCAAAAAGAATTTGTGATGTCTGAATGTTTAAACACACTTTATTGATCAAAAAACCATTTTGTTATTTGCTAATGTTTACACACTTTACTGATGAAAATATTGTGATATGCATGTTAATACACACTTTATTGATCGAAAAAACGATGTGTGAAGGTTTATAAACTACTGAAAAAAATGTAATGTGTAAATGTTTGTACACACTTTACTGATAAAAAAAATCTTGTGATGTGTGAATGTTTATTCGCATTTTACTGATAAAAACAAAATTTGTGATGTGTGAATATTTATAAACACTTTACTGATAAAAAAACTGTGATATATGAATGTTTATACACATTACCGATCAAAAAAAAAATGTTTATACACATATTACTGATC
Source organism: Pachysandra terminalis (assembly GCA_031762675.1). NCBI lineage: Eukaryota > Viridiplantae > Streptophyta > Magnoliopsida > Buxales > Buxaceae > Pachysandra > Pachysandra terminalis. The sequence goes on from JAUPMG010072290.1 coordinate 7,274, forward strand.
AAAAAAAATTATGATGAGTGAATGTTTGTACACATCACTGATAAAAAAAAAATATTTTCTGACGCTTGAATATTTATACAATTCTACTGATTAAAAAAAAATTGTGATGTGTAAATGTTATATACACAATTTACTAATCAAATATGTGAATATTTATTAACACTTTACTCAAAAAAATTGTGATGTGCACAATACACACATTACTGATAAAAAAAATTATGATGTGTAAATATTTATACAAACTTTACTGATCAAAATTTTATGAAGCGTGAATGATTATACACTTTACTGATAAAAACAATAGTGATGTATGAATGTTTATACACAATTTACTGATTAAAAAAATAATTTGTGATGTGTGAATGTTTATATACACTTTACTAATCAAAATTTTGTGATGTCTGAATTTCAAAAAAAAAAATTTGTGATATGTGAATGTTTATACTCTTTACGGACCAAAAAAAAACATTGTGGCATGTGAATGTTTATACACACTACCGATAAAAACAATTGTGATGTGTGAATATTTATACTCTACTGATGAATTGTTTTTTTTTGGTGATGTGTGAATGTTTACACTTTACCAATGAAAAACAAAACTTGTGATGTGTGTATATTTATATATAGTTTACTGATCAAAAGAAAATTTTGTGAAGTTGAATGTTTATACACACTTTACTGATCAAAATTTTGTGATGTGAATGTTTATACACTTTACTATTCATTTTTTTTTTATCTGTGAATTTTTATACCCTATACTGATCATATTATTTTTTGTGATGTGTGAATGTTCATACACAATTTATTGATCAAAAAACAAAATTGTGATGTGTGAATGTTATACACTTTACTGATCAAAAACAAAAATTGTTGTGTAAATGTTTATATACACTTTATTGTTAAAAAAGATGTGTAAATGTTTATACACACTTTACTAATCAAAATAAACTTTTGTGATGTGTGAATATTTATACACTTTACTGATAAAAAAATTGTGATATGTGAATGCTTATACACAATGCGCACAAGCAGCCAATGGTCCGGAAGAATAAGCTAGAATAGCTCCTTTTGGGGGAATGAAAATAGGATAGAAGGAAGAACAAGCTTGTCAAGCAGATGAAGGCAGCCTTTTTCCTGGGGTTGGCTTGGATGCAGCCTTACGGTCTAATTCCTACTTTTAAAACCGATCTTTCGCCTTCAGATTCAATATCAGTGGTTCTTTCCTCCTATTATTCCTCTTATTCAGGACATTCCAAACATCATTGGAAATTGCGGCTGTATATGATCCTGATCAGTGATCAATATCTTTTTTGATTATGGATCCTTATTTGTTTGCTTTTTTTTTACTAGCGGCAGAAGATCTATTAGTCAAAAGGAGCCGCTGGCTTACCAGTTCAGATCTGCAACTAGGGGTGATCAAAGTGAAACAAAGAGGAAAACCAAGAAGAAACACGTGAGATGTGGTAGGAATCACCCTAAAAATCACGTCCCAAGGTAAGGAATGGAGACGAGTTGCTGGAACTTTCCTTTTTCTACCGACCTTTTTTTTTGCATAAGAATTCGATTACACTTGATTATATTCAATCGGCAGAATCAAAATAGGGTGGTGTATAAACAGAACTTCTTTTTATTATTCGGACACACCAAAATGTTTATACAAACTTTACTAACCAAAAATAAATCTGTGATGTGAATGTTTATAAACACTTTACAGATAAAAAAAATTGTGATGTTTGAATGTTTATACAAACTTTATTTATCAAAAATGTTTTGATGTGTGAATGTTTATAAACACCTTACTGATCAAAAAAGAAAATAACGATGTGTGAATGTTTATACACACAATACTGATAAAAACAAAATTTGTGATGTGTGAATGTTTATATAAACTTTATTGACCAAAAACCTTTTTGTGATTTGTGAATGTTTATACACACTCTACTGATGAACAAAAAAGTTTGTGATGTGTGAATGTTTATATAAAATTTACTAATCAAAAAACTTTTTGTGATGTGTGAATGTTTATACACACTTTACTGATCAAAAAAATTGTGATGTGTGAACGTTTATTACTGATAAAAAAAAAATGTGATGTGTGGATGTTTATTAAAACATTAATGATCAAAAGTTTGTGATGTGTGAATGTTTATACACACTTTACGAATCAAAAAAAATTGTGAGGTGTGAATGTTTGTTTATACACATTACTGATAAAAACAAATGTGGTGTGAATGTTTATACACACTTTACTGCTCAAAATTTAGTGATGTATGAATGTCAAAAAATAAAATTTTATGATATGTGAATTTTTGTACACTTTAATGATAAAAAAAAAATTTGTGACATGTGAATGTGTATACACTCTACTGATCAAATTTTTTTTTTTTTTTTGTGAGTTATGAATGTTTATACACTATAGATCAAAAAAAAAATCGTGATGTGCGAATGTTTATAAACATTTTATTGATCAAAAACTTTTTGTGACGTGTGAATGTTTATACACTCTATTGATCCAATTTTTTTTGTGATTTATGAATGTTTATACACTTTACAGAACAAAAAAAAATTGTGATGTGTGAATGTTTATACACATTTTACTGATCAAAAAACAAATTTGTGATGTGTGAATGTTTATAAACACTTTACTGATAACAAAAATTGTGATATGTCAGTGTTTATATAAACTTTACTAATCAAAAAACAATTTTGTAATGTGTGGATGTTTATACACACTCTAGTGTTTAAAAAAATATATTTTTGATGTGTGAATGCTTACGCACTTTACTGGTCAAAAAAAATTTGAGTTAATGTCTATACACTCTACTAATCAAATTTTTCTTCTTTGTGATGAGTGAATGTTTATACTCATTTATCAAAAAAACATTTGTGATGTGTGAATGTTTAAACACACTTTACTGATAAAAACAAAATGGTAATGTATGAATATTTATATAACCTTTACCAATCAAAAAAAAATTGTGATGTATAAATGTTTGTACACACTTTACTAATCAAAATCTTGTGATGTGTAAATGTTTATATAAACTTTACTGATCAAAAAACTTTTTGTGATGTATGAATGTTTACACACTTTACTAATCAAATTTGTTTTTTGTGATGTGTGAATGTTTACAATCTACTAATCCAAAAAAAAAAAATTGTGATGTGTGAATGTAATATAAACTTTACTGATCATAAAAAAAAATTATGAATTGTGAATGTTTATCAAAACTTTACAGATAAAATTTTTATGATGTGTGAATGTTTATACAAACTTTATGGATCAAAATTTTGTTATTTGTGAATGTTTATACAAACTTTACTGATCAAAAAAAATTGTGATGTGTGAATGTTTATAAACACTTAAGTAATAAAAAAAATTGTGATGTGTGAATTTTTATATAAACTTCACTGATAAAAAAAAATTGTGATGTGTGAATGTTTATGCAAACTTTACTGATCAAAAACAATGTGTGAATGTTTATACACACTTTATTGATCAAAATTTTGTGATGTGTGAATGTCTATACAGACTTTACTAATCAAAAAAAAATAGTGGCGTGTGAAAGTTTATACACACTTTACCGATAAAAAAAAAATTGTGATATGTGAATGGTTATACACTTTATTGATCAAAAAAAAAAAATTTGTGATGTGTGAATGTTTACACACATTACAGATCAAAAAAACTATGATGTGTGAATGTTTATACACTCTACTGATCAATTTTTTTTTATGATGTGTGAATGTTTATACACTCTACTGATCAATTTTCTTTTATGATGTGTGAATGTTTATACACCCTGCTGGCCCCTGGTTGCAACTTCAGCTATAGAGGAACCTGATTTTGCACCAACCTAAATAAATCTGGGAACTGATTACAAAGGGCAGTGTTCCCAACACAAAATCTGATTCTATCACCCTCACCCACCGCAAACCTCATACCAGGTTTGAATTTAGGATATAACCTGGCAATGGTTTTCCAATCTCCAACACCATAAGAGCACTGGATGGGTTGAGTTGCCCAATCGCCAACAGCACTTCCATATTTGGCCTCATTACGCTTCTCCAAAGACTTCCTCTTTCCATCCCATACTTCCACAGCCACTTGCCTAACAAGGCTTCATTGAATTTCCTTAACCCCCTTAGCTTTAAGCCCCCGTTCCCTTTTAATTTGCATACTTCACTCCATTTAACCAAACGATATTTAAATTCATCCCCCATGCCACTCCACAGAAAATCCCGTTGGAGTTTTTCGATTCTATTTGCCACCAACACCGGGATTACAAATAAGTTGGTAAGTTGGATAACGAACTTTAGATTAAAACTAACTTCCCACCTTTAGATATATACCTCAGCTTCCGAGAAGCTAATTTTTTTTCACATCTTTCCTCAATTCTTCCCCAAACAGCAGTGGATTTATGAGTTGCCCCAAGAGGAAGACCAAGATAAGTAGTTGGAAGGTGCACTTCCTTGCATCCCAAAATAATTCTAAGTTGATCCATGATAGGCACCTCACAGATACCAATCAGTTCACTCTTACTAAAGTTAATACGAAGCCCAGAAACAGCTTCAAAACAAACACAAATACACCTAAGGATCAAGAGGCGACTTTGACTTGCCTTACAAAAGATGAGTGAATCATCCACAAATTCGAGATAGAGAAATAGATTGCCCTCCATTGCTTACTTTGACCCCCACCAAAAGATCCTCCCGAACAGCCTTTTGGATTAGCCTACTGAACACCTCTGCCACCAACAAAAACAAAAAGGGAGAAAGAGGATCCCCTTGCCTGAAGCCTCTTGAAGAACAAAAGAAATCTGATGCAACCCCGTTAACAAGGACCGAAAATGAAGCCGATGATATTCATGCCTTGATCCACTTCCTCCATCTCACCCTAAAGCCCATCTCTCCAACATTTACAGCAGAAAATCCCAACTCACATGTTCGTAAGCTTTTTCCATGTCAAGTTTCCACAACACCCAATCCTTGCTCCCACGTTTGAGGAGGTCCACAACTTCATTAGCAATCACCGCCCCATCCAGAATTTGCCGCCCACCTAAGAAGGCACTCTAGTCTCGCGAACTGATATTAGGTAAGACCCGTCTAAACCTGTTCGCAACAAGTTTGGCAATGATCTTATAAAAACTCCCAACCAAACTAATAGGTCTGAAATCTTTAATATTAAGCCTCCTTCCTTTTTAGGGAAAAGAGAGATGAAGGTAGTATTAGCACTCTTTTCAAAGGTAAAGTGCGCATAGAACTCAACAGCCTTCATCAGGTCAAACTTAACGATATTCAAACATAATTTTGTAGAAGTTAAGAGTGAATCCGTCAGGACCAGACGCTTTATCCCCATCCAAAGCTTTGATCACTTCCCAAACTTCGTCTTCAGAAAAAATTCTTTCTAAGAACTCTCTATCTTCTTCCCCTATTGCTGAAAACTCCATCGCATACAAAAGCAGTCTTCTAGACACCTGTTCAGAAAATAACCCCTCATAAAAAGATGCCATTGCTAGCTTTATTTCTTTGTCCTCCACTTCAATCACAACACCATCCATCTCCACCTCCTTATAGTATTCACCTTGTTTCTAGAATTCGTGTTCTATGGAAAAAACTCGTATTTTTATCTCCCACTTTAAGCCAAAGAGCTCTAGATTTTTGTCTCCAAGAGATCTCCTCCATCTTAGCCACCCTACAGAAATCCTTCTTGAGACGTTCCCTCTCCATCTTCTTGTCCTCATCCAACCCTCCCGATTCCTCCAAATAATCTAAATCTTTTATCTTAGAGAATAATACCTTCTTATTCTCTCCCACATCTCCGAAAGAACTTCTATTCCACTTTTTTATTTCGTCTTTCAAGCTTTTCAATTTTTTGCAGAAAATGAAACAAGGAGTACCAGAAAAAGGTGTATCATCCCACCATTCCTTCACCTTACTATAGAAAGAAGCAACCTCCAACCACATATTCTCAAATATGAAGGGGCACGCTCTCCTAAATTCCTCCTTGCAATCAAGAATAACAGGTCAATGATCTGAAGTTGGCTTAGATAAAACCTAGCCTCCACCAAAGCAAAGCATTCAACCCAAGACGAGGAAAAAAAAAACTATCCAACTTAGACATTGCAAGATTGTATTGATTGTTACTCCACTTAAAAGAACCTCCTACTAAGGGGATGTCAACCAACTCCATACTGTTAATAAAATCTGAGAAATCTCTCATATGACTAGATCTCTTCCGCCCACCAAATTTTTCGGAACAAAATCTGGTAACATTGAAGTCGCCCCCTATACACCAAGGAAATGACTGTTCCTACGAAACTCCTCCCAGAAATCCACCAGCAGATACCTATCATTAGGCCCATAAACAGCTGTGCAAAAGAGTTTGACCCCCAAAGCAACATCCATTAAAGTTGCTGAAACAGAAAATCGCCCATGCACCCGTTCTACCAACTGATACACCTTTTTTCTCCAAGCCAAACCTACGCCTCCAGCTGGCCCAATTGCAGGAATAAACAAAAAGCCAATCTCCCTCTCCTTCCACACTTCTAACATAATCTGACAAAATAAAGTTTCCATTTTAGCCTCCAGAAGAAAGATTATATCAAAGTCCCAAACATCAAAAGCAGCCCTAATACTAATAGTCAGCCTCCTCTCCAAGGAGCTCAGCCCCCTCACGTTCTAGGATATCACTTTTGTCTTCATTAAGCCACCACCAATGCCCCTTTCCCTTTCCTCCTGGCAGAACACCTATCAGCAGATTTACCGGCATCATTAAGAGACCAAGATAGCTTCTGAAGCTTCCTATTTTGTGATGGTTCTAGATCGAAATGAATAAAGCCTTCACCTCATCCTCAAACCCATTGAATGACATGCCCATAAACTCACCAAATAGGACCCACTATGCCACCACTTACTAGAGTGAGGGATCAATAAGGAGTATCAAAGATTGTTACTGATAAAAAAAAAGGAGTATCAAAGATTGTTAGGTAATTGTTAGGCGAAGCATTCGCAGTATACCAGTCCACGACTACTGCTTTCCATAAAGCCTTTTCTTTCCCATCCAACACCACTTCTTCGGACAAATCAGAGACCGCATCATCCAAATCAAAGGCTGAATTCCTTTCCCCCTCGCCCTCCTCAATGCCCGGCCTACAAACACAAAGATCTGAATTAAATCGCTCAAATATGTCTAACGGGGAAATGGCTTCCCCCAGCTCTTCTGGAACAACCAAACCACCAAGAACATCACTTGGCTCTGCTTCAATCTCCAAGAGCCTTCCCCCCCACATCTCGGTCCTGCTGATCAGACTCCTCAAGGCGTGAACAGAGATCCCTCTCAACCCTCCCCTCACTTGTCACACCAGACAGAAGATCAGAATTAACCCCCCCTTCACCCCCTCTGACGACAAATCAACTCCCAACAGCAATGAGTCCACCAACCGACGGGGAAGACTGCTCTTTCACAGATGTCTCAGATTTGGGTAGAAGATGAACCTGAGAAGAATGCAAATTACATCTTGAGAACATACCTTAGGAAGATAAAATCCTGCTCAAGCTCACAGTCCCTTGAAAAACCAGCCAAGAGCGACTCCAACGAAGGAAGAAGAAGCCCAGACTGTAATATTGAGTTCAGCAGTGGATCTTCCATGGTTCTCGGGTTACTCACAGCGGCGATAAGGGACTCTCCTCCGAAACATGTCCTGCATGGGCCACAACATGTTCAGAAGAGCCATAGGCCCTGTTACTAACCTCTAGAGGGATTAGCCCAAGATCGCACGAAGTGATGGGACCCCCACGACAGGATGGACTACCTCTAAGTATGGGCCGCCCCGCTGGCCCCCGAGGAAGAGAACTCGAGTCAGAAGACATTGGACCAATGACTTCATTAAGCTTTGGTTGGCCCAAGAAAACACCCCTGACCAAATCATCCTAGGGAACAAACCGCCTGGCCCAAAAATTTCGAATTACCTTCGATCTCGACCGTTGACTCATGCTTATTATATGGACGGTTGTGGTCCTATCTCCATCCTTCCCAGACCTGGACCATTTCTAAGCCTTATTATGTCTCTATTTATGTTTCTCGAGATTACAAGCTTTAAAACTCCTTAAATGCACCACTTTTGACAACAACAACAACAAACAACCCAACTCTATCCTCTATCTGAGCCATCCTCACTCAAGCCTTTTTCATGATAATTTTTTTTCCTTTTGATGAATAATGAAAATATTATAAATGATAATTTTTGGCTCTGTCATCATAAAGAAATCAAATTTTTCAGTACTTACAGGCATGCTGTGAACCCAAAGAAGCATAAGTTATTGAGACAATCGTAATTGTTTTAGAAATTCCTGTGTGGATAAGAATTTCTTCCATGAATTTAGAATTTTCCTTTGCTTCAGTATTAGAACCATGAATGGAGTTTTTTTTTTTCTTGCCATTAGTCCTGAGGAGTATGCCCTTAAAAGAGAATTCCCGGCCTTAGCTTCAAAATCACTGGAATATAGATAATAGATCAGCTGATTTTACTTCACAGCTTAGTTCATGATGGCACATTTTCCCCTGCTTCCATTTCACAATCAAATCAACCCCGGTCATACCATGTCAATGGGACTGGGGTAGAAGGGAAACAAGCTGCCAATACTTTCCATTATGTTTACCCAGTCTATTCATGGTAAGATTACTAGGCCTTAAGTTTTCAGGACCCAAAGAAGGGTGAAGGAGATACTACTTGATACCTTACAGAGGTACTAGCCCAATAGAAATATGCATGTACGGTTGTGGGACTTCTACCTAATGCCTGTCATGATGTGATGATGCCTCTTGCAACAAAGACGAAATTCAACCAATTCGTATTATGATTTCTAAAACAACTGGATCAGGATCTCCAGTATGAATAATTAAGCTCGAACCAAGAGATAGAGAAAGATCAAGAAGAGAAGGAAAAAAGAATAAAGAAAAGGCAATGCATTCTTCCAACATGAATAAATAATTTCTATAGAAAACCCTAACATGAATTGCCACTTTTCATTCTACCTTTCCCCCGGGTTTCCATATATGATGGGGATACAGATAGAATAACGGGTTTGAATTCTCCAAATCTTTAAACATCTAATCATGCTTCCAGAAAGAATGGTGCCACAGACATTGATAGCGTTAGCAAGGGAATGCCCAAAGGTGCAGTTTGGATGTCCTAAGAGTTTGGTGTGGAGGTTTTGAGATTGGGATTTCTGATACAACCAGGACCAATGCACACTGGATATCATAATGTAATCCCTTAACTAAAATGGAAACTTACGTTTCAAATACAACAGAAAGTTAATGTTATAAGAGTTCCCTATCTCTCACTCCAAATTTAGACTCCTAATATTGAATTCCATTAAGTGTTCCATGATGGCTGCAATTCAACATTACTAGCTGAAACATTTGCCTTGACAAAAGAAGACAAGGGCTGGAGGACGGACACCATTTTTTTGGGTTTCCTAATTATCTCCCATCTTGATTTTAGCCTCATCATGTGAAAGAACAATAAAAGGAACCTTTTGTGTCAACTGAATAGCCATGAACCCTTTGGGGTACAAGAGTTCTGTTGAATATCAATCCAAGTATTCAGGAACTTGAAGAACTCCATTTTTACTGCTAGGTAGTCAGTTTTGTGATCCTTGGTTTTCTTTTTTTCTTAAATTAGGTAAGGTTGGCTGTGAATCAGAAGTTTTTTATTAGTTTCTTTTCTATTAAATACAAAACACAATTGGTTGGTGGGTGATGATGAGTTTTGGTCCCAGTTCTGCGATTTTGAGAACATTGACAGATTTTACCAACCAAGCAAACTGCAATCTTAAAGGGACTTTTGAACTTTTCAAAAGTTAGTATGAAGTTAGTATGAGCTTATTAATATTGATCACTATGATATTATATATAATCGTCATAGAAAGTTACCAATAACTAGCATGCTCTTGAGGGTTTGAAAAGTATTTACCTATTCCATCATTTGAGTTAACCATCAGGAACCATGAATTCTAGTAAACTATGCATAAGAGGAAAAATAAAACTATGAAAATTATGAACACTAGTGCAAGTAGCAGAATCCTCCACATTAACAAAAAGGGTATGCTCACGTTACAGGAGTACCTCTATGTTAGGCCATTGCATCATTTCCTCGGCAAGCATCTGAAGAGCAGCTCGGTTTTCAGGTAATCGACCTTCATTCACCTACATGAATATGCCAAACAACATATGTATCGCTAATAAATAGCACAGTGGTATTATTTTCCATCGTTGAAAAGCAAACTCGCAAGAACCTGTCATTTCTGGGATGTGTTTATGGATATCTAAGTGTACTCCCAAGTGTAACCTTTCAGTTATATGCGCACCAGCAATCTGATTCTTTATATGATCGATTAGCAAGCTAATTCAAACACAATCATTTACATCATCGAGGTCTAACGTAAAATACTAAATGCAAGTATGATGAACAAAATATTAATATATCATATTTTTATGAGTAATGAAAGTATATTATATGGATGTATCATTGTAAAATAAGAAAGAGAACAATTTATTTAGAACAGAAGATATTAATTTCTTTTACGTAACATAAAGGAAAATAAACTTCACTTAATCTACACAACATACAAAACAGTGAAAACTTTACGTTCTACAGAACCAACCATATTGTGAAATATAGTTCAAATGAATTTCTCTTTTATCAGTATTATATACAATTCAGATGACTTACCCATGTATACTTTGGTTTTGGTAGTTACTGTTTTTATTTTGACTGTTCTCTCCTCCAAACTTAAAAATTTAAGTTCTTATTTTGTACTTTTCATCACTCTTAACATTTCTGCTCTTTATTTTTTTTTCTTTTAGTGTACTTTTAAGGTAAATTTGTACTTGTTTGTATATAACTAATTATTTTCTCTTTCTTTCTATTTTTGGCTTGATGGTCTTCCTTATGTTTTTTTGTTCATTTTCATTCTCAAATGACCTAAAGAGCTTCTTTGTGTGTATGACAAAGCCTAGAAAGCTCCACATATGAGAAAAATAAACTTATTGATGTCTAACTCTAAGGGTTGCTTCTTGCTTGTTTTCTCTATAGTAGCTTTTTGGATGAGTTTTCCTCTATAATAGCTTCCCATTTATTTTAGGCAGTTTCTTTGCTCATTTGCTTCCATATTGCTCACTGTTTCCAGTTGTTACATTATTTACCTCTACACCTCTATTTATTTCACTTTATCTTTCTTCTTAATTATTTACAAAACCAGCGATGTGAGCATGAAATGAGAGAAGTTGGTAATCTTAAGTAATACCATTTATTTTGAAGCACCTTACATACCCAAATTCTTATGTGGAACCATTCTGTTTAGGTCCTCTATCTATACAATAATGAACTTCTACTATTGCCTACCATGTGTAATTGTTTTAATTTTGATATATTGAAACAGAATTGGAGAATACTATTGAAGCCTTAACTGAGTAGACTCTTTTTAAGTACTCTCCTCAAATACTGTTCAAGCATTAACTGGCCTACAGTTCCTGGGGAGCTAAATATACTGCATGGAGAATCTAACATCACTTAATAACTTCAAAATTTTGAAAAGTTCATTACATGAAACAAATGAGTCAGCAAAATATCCCACTTCTTTTTGTCTAATTGTAATGATTTGATCATTAATCATTCAAGTATCTAGAGCATATCTCCAAGCTGATGCAAAATGATTTAAATGGATGCTAATCTTCTTGCTTTAATCCTTTCTCTCTTTGGTAAGTTCTGCGTAAGTATCCTAGTCAGACCCCAGCTTCCAACTAAAAAGGAATAGTAAATCATTTTCTTTAAATGGTTTTTAAGTTTTCTCTTGATGACCTACAGCACATGAAATAGACTAGAATCCGTTATTTTTTTCTTTTTTCTTTTTTTAGAACTATTATTTCTCATAGCATAAAATGAGGTTGGTCCCACTATACCACTGTCTTTGCATAAAATGCCACTAAAATGAAATATGAACTTGACCCTATATGGATGGCAACAGTGTCAGTTTTGGCAAACCCTCACCCAACCCTATAGGAGTTTTCCCTATACCAAACCCACTCCAAACATGAATAGGATTGGGTTGGGCCAAACCCAGTTTTTGGTGGACAGGGCAAGGTAACCCTGTTGAATTGCCCCATTGCCGTCCCTAAACCCATTTTCTCTTTTGGATCCATTTGAAATCCAGAAGGGCTTAGAATAAGAAAAAAAATAAAGAACATACATCTTCCAAAGCAGCAACTAGATCTTCCCTTGTTGGAGCATCAGGATCTTCAATGCCAAGCAGTCTCCTGCGCTCAACTTCTCTTGGGTCTTCAATCATGATGGTTAACTTTACCTACAAATTGGGAAAAACAAGACAATGTATCAGAGTTTGGTTGATAAAATTATAGGTTTAAAAAAGATTCCCATAAATCCAGTAAACTGAGTGACGATAGCATGCAATCATACCAAACTGTGTAAAATCTACCGAAATTAAACATTGGTATAAATTGCTGGATTTCCCTCTTCGTGAGATGGGACCACATGTTTATGGCTTTAAGCTCAAAGCGGTATTTTTTTCTGGATGGGTTGGCTTATGGAAGAAGCAACTCATCTTTGAACTTGGGTTAGTAGTATGTGGTTTATTCCTCCTTTGAGAAAAGAAGAGCAGATTTTTTGTGTATAGAGAGATCATTCTCTTGGTTGCATATTTTATGCTGGATTCGTGATGATCAAATACATATGTCCGAGTCTTCACATTGAATTCTCCAGGGGCTGTTCTTGGAAGATTTTTTCAGCCACATAATCATTGAGAAAGTTCCTTTTTCAGTTAACATTATCCATCATTGTTGATATGAAGTTGTGATATAAGAGTCGGCTTATACTCTTGAGAAGTGTATCCTCTATTTGCAATTATAGAAGGAGAAACATTGTATCCTCTAGTCACCTTATACCCACACAGGTTAGCTCAATTGCCAGGCTCTCCAGCTCAGGAGCTGGAGGTCCCCGAGCTTACCTAATATATGATCCTTGTGGGTGGCGTCATGTATCCGGGGTTTACCCTATCCCCACTAATTGTTGTTGGGGATTCCACATCACCAAAAAAAAAATTAAAAAACTAAGAAAAACATTGTATTCTCATTATTTACACAGTGGAGATCATTTAGAGCTTGTCATTTGTTTTTTCCTTCACACCAAAGGATTTTGACGTAAAATCCTAGTGTTGTGGTGTGCTGTTTTGTGTTTGCTTATTTGCCCGATTTACTTGATTTCTAGTATTTGTTGTGGTTGGGATTGGTGATTATAACCTTTAATTGTAGTGTCTGTTCTCTTTCACACAGAAACGAGAAAGTCCTTGGTTTCCCAACATCGAGAAAAAATAAGAAAAGAATAACTGTGAACTAGCATCTGATAAGAAGACTAGATTAGAATACGGCATTGTCTGTTCGCTTACTGCAATTTTCCTACAAAAGTTTATGATCTAAAAAATCACAGGTCAATCATATTTCATGATTTTATGTTCACAGGTACTCTCTAATATGAATACAGAGGGATATCCTATTCAGGTTTTCATTTGGGTTGGAGCCATTCTGCAAAAATTCCTAACTTGTGTATAACCTTTTTTTGATGACGTGGAACCCCCCGACCCACTTAGTAGGGATAAGGTAAACCCCGGATACATGACCCCACCCACCATATATCAGGTAAGCCTAGGGATTTGAACCTGGGTCCTCTAGTTCCTGAGCTAGAGAGCCTGCCAGTTGAGCTAACTTGTGTATAATTTTGGGTTGCAGGAGTTCATCTATGTTGATTGGGATCAAGCAATAATAATAAACACAGTAAAAACGAAGATCAAACAATGCACACAGATATTCATGGTTTGGCAAAGCCAACGTCCACGAGAGAGAAGTTTCCACTATGTCAAAAACAAATTAGAGTTACAACTTATACTCCTACCCGATATATAGGGAAAATCCCCAATATACTCTTATCGTACCACGGGGGGATCCACCCCATGGTACTTGTTGAACCATTTGATATACATTGTTGTGCTGTTCTCCAACAGCTTGAGCTTTTAGAGTAATTGGTGTTTAACATGGTATCAGAGCGGGAGGTCAAGTGATCGAATCCCGGGGGTGTATGTTTGTGTATGTGCCTCGGTACCCTGTGTTCTCTCACGGAATTATTGTTCCCGTGTGGGAAGGTGTTGAACCACTAGGTATACATTGTTGTGCCGTTTTCTAACAGCTTGAGCTTTTAGAGTAATTGGTGTTTAACATGGTATCAGAGTGGGTGGTCAAGTGATCGAATCCCAAGGATGTATGTTTGTCTCGGTGCCCTGTATTCTCCCACGGATGTATTGTTCCTATGCGGAGCCTGCACGTGTGGGAGGGTGTTGAACCATTTGATATGCATTTTTGTGTTGTTCTCTAACAGCTTGAGCTTTTAGAGTAATTGGTGTTTAATAGTACTGACCCGCACAACGAGTTACCCGTGACCCAGGGAGGGACCTCTCCCCATGGGACCCCTCAGGTCCCTCCTCCTTGGATCTAGAGACTAGTGAATATGAGCCACCCACTATCTCTAACAATCTAGGTAACCTTTTTGTGCCCTGTCAATCTCGTGGCTTGGAGGGCTTTTATATCATGTTCTATGCTGTTTGTTCTTTGGTTTTCTGTTTTTTCGGTTCTTTGCTCGTGTTTATGGTTAGGTGCTCCCCTTGTGCGCATGGCCTTTTCTTTCTTTGACTTGTATTTCTCTTTCTCTTTCTCTTATATATATATATATATATATATATCAACTGGTTATTCATCAAAAAAAAAAAAAAAAAAACAATCTAGGTAACCTTTTTGTATATAATTCCTACACATGGGACTTAACCCATTTCGATATTCAAAACATTCACTTCCATTCAAACAAACAAACAAAGAAGACTATTGAAGGATATAATGGTAAAGTGGAAAAAGTAAACCAGAGCTAAGAAGTTTATTTGAGAACTACTGTAAAGAGTAGTTCATAAAACTCACCTCACTGAAGATCATGTCTCTGTTTTTCCTGAGAAGCTCCAGAACCTACAGAAGCAATATATCTTTCAGGGAGCAAAAGAAAGAAAAATGAAATAGTGATTGATTTAATCCGGAGAAATTCCCATGGAGTTTCCAAAATCAATCACAAAATGATAGAAGCAAAATAAATAAATAAAAACTAGAGAGAGAGAGAAAGAGAGTACTCTTTTAATCTGGGCAACGTATTCAAGGTCTTCTGGACTGGGATCCTGCTCTTCCTCAGCTTGGGCAGCGGAAACGCGCAATCCTGCTTCTTCCTTGCCGACGAAGACAAGTCCTCGACACCTCCTCCGGCAGTGGCTAAGACCGGTGGTTGTGGTGGTGCCGGTGAGCTTTAAATTCAAGGAATGGTGGTTGTGGAACAGCATTCCTGGGATTTCTAGGCACGAAGAGGACGAGTATGAGGAGGCCAACGGGAATTGCAGAGCCATCTCTGCCTTCTCTCTCTATCTCTTCCTATTCCTATTTGACAGTTAATAATAAGTCTAAAAAGAGACTAACGGCAGTCCTGCGCGCTCAGCAGATTGGTTTTGAGGGTTTGTTTGAGCTTTCGGGTCTCATTGGCTCGTCTCATTTGGCTACTCACAATCCATGACTGGTGGAACCCACACCTGCAAAACATGTCCTATTTTGAATGGTGTTTGGTACATAACAAATATCATATCCAAATATAAAGTTATTTTTACGAGATACTATTTAAAATAGTATATAATTGTTTGACAAGTATAGCCTCCACTAATCATGCATACATATCTTATCCTATGCGGAATAGTGTTGGGGTACATAACAAAAAAAACCCGTCTAAACGTTCTATTTTTCCAACATTACATTTCTTGGTTGTAAGCATGTAGTAGGGATTTGTAGTAGAGAGATAGAATTCGGACTATGGGTCATGCCACCTGTATTTGCCAACGGATCAGGTGCGGGTAGCCTTGTCATGCGGACGAGTGTGAGTGGCACTTTATTGACCACATGCACATGTGAATGAAAAAAAAAAAAAATATTAAATACTTTTTTCTTGTTCACACAAAATTGGCTGTTGTGAGTCCATAAAGTGCCGCTCGCACTCACCCGCACCACAAATCCACCCGCACAGGATCCGCTCTCCCAATATTTAGATTCCTTCATTAGTTTTATATGGTAGGCCCCAAAAAAATGAGAGAGGCTTTAGGTGTTCCTGTTGGACTTTGCGGGTGGCTTAGGCCGACCCATTAGGTGCATCCATATTAGGCTAATTTATTTGGGCCCGACCAAATAGGATGTACCCTCCTAGTTCTTATAGGACAAGTGACTAAGGAGTTAGAGGTATACAAAGAGTTGTAGTAGAACTTTTCTATTTAAGAAAAAGCTCCTCCTCCTCCCAAACCCTAATCCAATGAATCCCAACGTGTGGAATAGATCTAGAGTTTTCTCCATCATCCCAACGTCCCAACTAGATCTGGAGGCTTTTAGGGTTTTTCATATTCTCAGCTCTCGATTGCTTGAGTTTGAAGCATTTGCAGCAAAGAAAGCGATAATGTTTGCTATTAATTATAATTATCTCTAATAGTGTTGGAAGGTGATTCCAGAGAAGTTATTGAAGCTTTAAGAGGAAAAGATCCTCAATACTAATACATTCATTGAGGGATTCAATCTCTCTTTGCGATCATTTTCATTCATTGATAAATGTACTTTTGAAAAAAGTACACTTATCTAAGTTCTGATCAGTGTTTTAAAACTCGCGAGTAACTCGGAAAACTCTGATAGGTTAATCTGCTGGTTAACTCACCCTAAAAGCCAGAGGTGGTTAACCAGCCGATCACTAGAAAAGTTGGTCGAATAATTCTTAAAATTTGTTCAAGTTTTCTATTGACTCGACCAATTAAATAGGTTATCGACTGAAAAAGGTAATTTTTTTTTGGGTAAACTGAAAGGAAACATGGCTATACCTTTCTTCTTTCTTCCATTTCACCTTTTCTGAAACGGTTCAACCCTATAGTTTTGAGCCTTTCGGCTGAAGTAGAAACTCCGATGACATTGATATCTCCTTCTCTTGAAACAACATCAGATCTGAAGCTCTTACGCAACAAAACGCCATTAAAGACCCATTACAAGCTGCCAAAAGAAGAAGAAAAAAAGCAGAGACAATAAGATGAGAACACGACTTCTCTGTAAGGGTTTTGTTCAAGAGAAACAGAACGGGGTTGATTAAGATTACAGAAACCTACAAGAGAGAAATCGACATTAAAGGAACTTAAGCTGAAAGAACTGCTTATTTCATATTTAATATTATTTATTTAAAAAAATTATATTTTAAAATATTAATGCATTTTTGTACTGACCAGCTGATAACTCAAGCCCAGTTACCGTATTACTCGAATAGGAAGACTCCCGAATTACCAGCCCTATCCGAGTTTTTAAACACTGGTTCTAATTGCGGCATCTCCGGTAAGATATAATGTGTATGTACTGAGAGCAATTAATGCAAATCATTTCAATAACGTACGGGGAATTATATAAATAAAACTGTTTTTTAGCAAAAAGATGGTGAACACTCATGTGAGCATAAGACATAATTAAATCTTCTTCAAGAATAGGCTATACGAAGGTGTTTTTTTTTTTTTTTTTTTGATAAAGAACTATAATATAAATATGAACTTAATGAGGCCAACAAGTAGTAGTTCTACCCATAAAATCATCGGCATGAAAGCGTACAATGATATCAAGATGAGAACCAACCCAAGTACAAGAGAAAAAGTTAGCAAGAGTGTCAGTGACAAAGTTAGATTCCCTAAATACACAATTAAAACTAACAGAATGAAAACAAGATGAAAGAGATCATGAGATATCATCCAAAAGAGGTTGGATATCTCATGGGACAACGTTTTGAGGATTGAGGATGAATGAGACCAAAAAGGAGCAATCACAGTCCAGCACAATGTTGAAAAAACCCGAATGAAGAGCCAATGAAAGACCTTCCTTTATAGCAAAAGTTTCAGCTGACAGAGAATCAGTGATACCAATAGCATATGCAAAAGCACAAAAAGAAAAATGCCTTCATCATTTCGACAAACAGCACCAACACCAAGCGCTCCCCTCGCAGCTCCACGGCTATATGAAGGTTGAGGCCCGCAAATTTCTCATCATTTCATGCTGAACTTGGATGCCACTTGGTCTTCATCCGATGGTATGGATGCTATTATCCCCAGGCTTCGCCCAGGACTATTTCTCCGAGGTACTGTCGGGCGCCAAAGCGGGGACCTCTCCCAACAAGGTTTGCTACATCCACAAGGACTCAATACGGAGACCACTTACTTAAGCGACCCGAGCCCCTTCCACTCGGGCCAACCTCCGCTGGTGGTATGGATGCTATTGGATGATCAAAGAGGAACTTCATAACCACTGTCATTTGGTTATATTTGTCTACTCTAGTCTTGTTGAAGGAAGAAGGATGGTGTGGTGTATCTTCTTGCAAGAACAACTGACCACACTTGATGCCTGTTTGGTTTTTCTAATACTCCAATTGACATTTATAAACCCTTTTTAATGATAAATATTAATCGTTCAGTTGTAATTGACTTTTTTTATTTATTTATTTTTTTAAAGATGAGAAATTTCATTCAAAATTTAAAATCATTCTTACACATACAACCAAACTAAAGCAAGAAATAGAAACCCTAAACCATATTCTTACACACACAACATTGAAAAGGATTCAAACTCCTCCACTTTCCCTCACAATCTGATCCACACCAACAATCTCTCTTTCTTCTTCTTCTTCTTTCTCAATGAACATCTCCTTTTCTTCCATCAATTTCTTTTCCTTTATTTTCTTCTTCTCTCCATACACATAAGAACAAAACCCCCAAACACACAACACAGTAGAAACAATCTTCACACCACCAAACTCATCTCCATAAACCAATACGCCTCCCAACACGTTCATGGGTAACAGTGCCGTCATGCAAATCCCTCCCGTCAACGACGTCGTCAAGAAAACCATCCCAGCCGTCCCCATGAAACACAGCTGCCAGCTTACGACGTTAAGCCCGATCGTTAACCCGTATCGAAACGAACCCAGATCGAAACCCGATTGAGCTTCCCTCCTCACCTCTCCAAACCCGGATGAAATCATCATCCCAATGGTTGCTAACACCAAAGCTGCAGATTCCATGATCAGTTGCATCTCCATTATCATCTGATAACAATGAACTTTCCTGTAAATCATCTCGACGAGGGGGAGATAGAGAGCAAAGAGGAACCCGGCTCCGAGAATGGAGAAGAAACCCATGAAGTAATGGGCCCGGCTCACTCCTTCAGGTCGATCATGGCTCGAACTCAAAGCAAGAAGAACCGAACTGGTTGTTAACAGAATCACACAGTTGAGGTTGGAGAAAGTGATCTTCTGTTTCACAAGAATTACGGAGAGGAGGAGATTGAAGGCTAGTTGGGAAGACAAGAGGAGAGATGAAGTTGAAACAGAGAGATATGAAATCCCCCATGAGAAGAGGAAGTTGTTGATACCAATCATGAGACCTATAAACAAGGAGATGAGTAGAAGCTTTGGAGTGAAATGAGAGAAGGGTTTTCGTTGATTGAAGTTGAAGAGATGAGGAAGGTAAATGGGGAGAAGAAGGAGAGGAAACCCAGCAGATTGAACCCAAGTGGAGATCCATACGCTTGAACCTCCATGAATGAAGTAGAATCTTGAGAGTAAGCTTGAAGAGATGGAACACAAGAACA
>JAUPMG010072291.1:0-13128 GCA_031762675.1 Pachysandra terminalis
TTTATATTAAAATAATTATAGAAGAGAATCACTAATATACTAAAGAAATTAATTATTAACGAGTTTAGGTTGCTACAGATTTCGTGGTTACTACCTCGGTGGAGGTGGGAGTCTTGATGGGTGCATCAATGGCTGTAGTCTCTATAGGCGCAAGAACTGATGTAGACAGAGGCTTGGTGGGTGCCACACTCACCAATGGAGTGAATTCAGGTTGTACAATTGTAGTCTCCATTGGGACTGATGGAAGTGTCAATGTGACCTCAGCTTCCTTATTTGCATCATCTACCTCCGGACCTGCATCTATGAGCTCTTCTGTATATAGCCTTATGTGCATTATACCTAGGATCATGAGAATGTGTCTTATGTGCATGTTGATCTAAATATATGTGCGTGCTCATTTTATCTTAGTGTGATGTGTAAGTGCATTAATAAATTGAGTGCATCAATGAGTTGCATTATGACTTACACTGTTGAGATGGCTTCCTTATATCCTAAATTGGAGCACATTGTGTTTGACCAATGCTAGATAGCATCATAACTCATGATATGAATGTGACCATTTACTTTTCCTTGTTGGGATTAAGTGTTTTATACGCCCAATGTGAGGGACGTATCCTAAGAGACTTGTGATAAGATGATAGGTGAGGGAGTGCACTTCCCAATATCTGAATCAATAGATTCAATTGTTGTTAGTATATCGGATAGTGTGTGGTTCACAAGGATTTTCACTAGTGGGTGATGCCTTGGTTATGTACCCGTGATCGAAAATAAGATTGGAGATTGTGCCCATTAGGTCACAGTCCCTAGAAACTATGATGCATACATAGAATAATCCATTATCATGGCCGTGTATTCGTGTAAGAACCCTTACCCACTATATATGGGCCTTCTGAGTCAAACTCACCTATCGTGGGCTTATCAGCCCATAGCATTAGTAAGGGGCGGGGGGACTTTGGGTGGCTAGGTGTGGGTGTGTGTGGACATTGGGCTCTTATTGGGTAAGGCTAGTTGGGTAAGGGAGACAAGGTTAGTTCTCCTTATCCCAAACACTCACTATATATTATAAGTTAGATTAGGGAGAGAAGGGAAATTCTTGAACAAGTGAGAAAGAAAAGGGGAACAAATGGATCTGGGTTTGAGAAGACTCTCCCACCCCCTCTCCAGCCGGGTGATGGAGAGAGAGAGATGCTATGAACCATTTACAACAGGAAAGACATTACAGGTAAGTTGCTGGAATGAGTATAGTCCTTTTATTGAAATCTAGATCTCAAGTTTTGATTTGAATGGTGGCTTACTTGTTTTGATGATTAAATGTTTAGATCTTTGTTATATTTATTATAAATGATATATTGAATGTTTATTGATATTTTCGGAGTTATAGAAGTGGATATGTGTTGATTAGAATGGATTTGATGTCCTAATTTCGGATTTCGAGACCCAAAGAAAAACCCAGAAAACCCAAATTTTGCGCAGGCCGGCAGGCTTTGGTCCATTGATGCCTCTGCCAACAGAGAACTGTTTTGAGGCTAATTTTGCTGTTTGATAGGCCTCGGTCCCCCGACGACCCTGTCGAAGGACCTATAACTTTAACAGTAAAGACGATTTTTAGGGAATGACCTAGGCGGATGGTGTGGGGTTTAGGCCATTGCTGTTGTTGGTTTCCGGAAGCAAGAATTGACCATGGAGAGTCAATCTTGGTGTTCCGAGGTTATTGTGACCACCATTTCCATCTTAGGTCGATTCTGTTTGTTTGTGAACATGTAGTAATCTACTTGATTGTTGTGCTTGTTGTGATAATGGTTGGAAGCTGGTGAATGTGTGCAATTAGATTATCCGAGTGTATGGGCACTTAGATAGTTTTTGTTGTAGGCCTTCACTTGATATCCTCATTAATGCATTACATACTAGGTTGATGTCAATTGATAAGTGTACCAGGAGGTGGAAATCTACGGAGAATCAACTGCGATGCTTCCAGACTGGGTTGGCTATATACCCATGGGGTGGAAGGGCCCACTTAAACGAGGGTATGATGCTTGCGAGCGCATATACAGGTTCGCTACTTCTCGAGTATTGTACACTCGTAAATTAAAGTAGCCTTCGTGCCATGGGTTAGCCCCAAAAACGGAGAGGGGATTCCGGTAATTACTTGGATACGTCCTAAATCGGCCATTGTTGTGGGAAGCGTCATATGAGGTCCAGTTATCAAGCGATGTTAATCTTAGTACATCACATTGTGCATATTTATCATTAATCATGTGTGTTACTCATTGCATTCATCTTAGATCATGTGAATGATTTCATCTCATCTGATTCCATCTCATGAAACTACTCATCTGGCATTGGATTATGTTGTTTTGTTATTGGATTATTATCATTCTAACCCTTTGTGATTGGTTTCCATAAGAGGACGAGTGACCATTTCGTGTTTCTTACTGAGCATCATAGGCTCACGCAACGTTTTATGTTATAGGATGGAACGAGGAGTGACTGTTCTGGCAGGATTCGTTGATGCTTATGGATTTAGCTGTTTTCGTCTTTCCCAAGCGTTGGCTGACACTCTCGAGGGAGTTAGGCTTGTTACGATGTAATTGGTGTGTACAAACTAGTTGGATTGTGTTGTTTAGTCTGTTAGGATCCTAACCCAGCTGAGGCTAAGGATTAGTTTTTTTGGAATGTCATCCCCCGAATTGTCACACTTAGATCCTTTGATGATCAAAGGATTATGATGTGTTGATTGAAATAATTTTGAAAATATTTATAATCCTAATACTAACTTCTTTCCAAGAAATTGAAGTCAATGTAGTCATGAATGCATTGAATTAAATTATTTGGAAAAGAGATAGGAATTAGAGCTATATAAATTACAAAGAATTAAAAGAATAAAAACATATACAAAGTAAATTTTTTATAATATATGTATTGCATGATTATTATAATATATATACCAAGTAATTAATTTGACCTAGGTCCAGTGATTTTATTTTAGGTTCTGACCAGGACTGGCCGAAAACCAGGTGAAGAATGCTCACCTAATCATTTAAATGCATGTGATTGGAGTGACTAAAAGTAAATTTTAGTGTGAATTGTGTGTGATATGATATGTATAATTTTATTGCTTTGCATGTCATAGCTGGAAATAAATAATATATAATATATAATTAAAATTTACTAACTTGCAAATAAAATATTATTGATTTAATAATAAAAATAATGATATTTTCGAATTCTAAATTAACTGTAAATAAAATTAATTAATGATAAAATTATTGAATCTTGTCATTATCTAATTCTTTCATTAGTAAAGGTACTTAGATTTTATTAAACCTCATCTTATCTTTAATAAATTGAACTTAATATTATTTAGTATTAATTATATTTTCTAACTGATTTAGTTAATTGGGAATACTAAGATGAAAATTTTGAGTATAAAACACAAAATAAGATTCTTAAATTTATGAAGATTCAATAGGTCTTATTTATATGAGTGCTTATAAAAACTTATAGTAAAGGAACTGATAGATACGTTAAGATAAACAATAAGCTTATAATTCTTTCATTAACAGATTTTTTATGAAGAACTATGAAATTAATTTATTATAAAACTAATTTAATTATAAACTGAAATTAAAGATTGTAAAATATGAAATAACATAATAAAATTTATTAATCAGGATATTAATTAAGATACGTGACATCTTTATAAATCTAGGGTATCTATTTTTAACTTCTACTTATGTTATTTATCTATATGTTTTCAAAATATTAATTGACATATTTATTTCTTCATTAAGGTATTATTATAATTATATTTAAATTTTAATAAAAATTATTGATTTATAGGTAATATAAATTCTAGGAGTATAATTTTCTGGATTAATTTAACTTCAAATCATTAAATAAAAGTCCAATATTCTTTTAAGAATTTTATACAAAGTATCAAAATACATGTTTACTATTCTAAGAGATTTTGTTTTATAATTAATAAAATATATTTTTAAAACTTTTCATATTTATAATGACTATCTTTTTATTATAAATTTTATTTTAAAAAATCTTCAAGAAATTTATAAATAAGTTACACATAAAGGTTTTTTTTTATAATTAAAATTATAAATAATAAAGGTGTTGAATTTTAAAATTTATTTTCATAGAAAAGGTTGTTTTATTAAAGTGATATTTTCTATTACTTAAAAATAATACAATCTAATTTAATAGTAATATAGGTATATGTGTTTGTGTAATTAATTTCACCTAAGTATTTTAATTTCGAGGACGAAATTCATTTAAGGAGGATAGAGTGTAAGAACCCAAAAAATTTTAAATAGACATTTTTTTTATTAATAACTGTATAATAGTAATTTAATAAGATTCTAATATGAACTATATCCTTAAATACTTTCATGCTTACTAAATACTAAATTTTAATTAAGTTATTGTATGAAGATTGTGTATGATCATACATCAAAGCATAATCTACCGTTTAAGGCTTAATTAATTAATTAATCTTGGGCTTAATTAAAAGGAATTGGGCTTAAGTGATTAAGTATGGGCTTTAATTAAATTAATTAATTAGCTTAATGGGCTTAAGTTATTCCTTAAGGTTCAAACCAATAAATGAGACTTTTAAATTATAAGAAATTCGTTTTTAATTAAGAACTTCTAGAAAACATAAGTTAGAGTTGAATTAGGAGTCCCTAATAGCTTAAAAATAGAAGCATACAAGTTGTACTGGGACTCTAGGTAGTTTCTAACACCTAATCTTATAAAAATAGGTCTTTTAGGTTAATCTAAATCTTGGAAAACCCTAGCAAACGTGGGAAGACTTTGGGAGAGGAGATCTATGTAAGGAACTGAAAATTTTTGAAATTTAATAAAGGGTATTTTTGGTATTTTAAGGGTTAAGGATAAATTAGTAATTTTACCTAATGAGAAATTTAAGTTTCGTGAAAACCCTGTTAAATAAATTTTGACAGTTGAGGAAATCTTGAAGACTAATTAGAATTAGTAAGTGGAGTTAAACCCAAGGGTCAACTTAGCTTAAATCCATTCAACTTAAGTGAGACGATAAGGACCCAACCAAACAAGTCCTAAACTTAAGATGGAGTATAAATACTCCTTATAACCTACAAACCCTAATATTGCTGGAAATTAGAAAAGAGGCTAAGCTAGAGAAAGGGGAGAAAGCTTGGAAATTAGAAAATCAAGGGTAACAAGAAGGAAGAACAAAAGATTTCAATAGTTGGGCATTGGGGCTAAAACCCAGATTTCAATACCCTAGTATAACTCTTAACAATTAAATGTTATGAGAATGAGTAGAAATTAAACTATATGATGTATAAAGTGTTGATGTTGTGTTCTTGGATTAGGGAAAAGACAAAAGATGAATTTCTAATACCAATTATGGATATTATCGATAAGTAATCTTATGTTTATGAGAAATATTCATAAAATGCTGAGTTATGATAAGGAATTAAGTTCTAATTAAGAACCAATCAAAAATCAAGGTCAAATAGACAATTAACTAAAGTGGGGAAATTCTGGATTCGCGACCTCAGGTAGACCCACCGGTATACCGGTGAGTGCCAATTGACAGGGGGTCTTCAATTTTTGGTTATGTCGACAGCGTCATTGGTATACCGATGGAGTTTGTCGACGACTTTGTGTTGGGGCTTTTGGACGGCATACCATCTAAACCACCGGTAGGAACATAACGAGAGAGAGAAAGAGGGGTGCTCGGGGGCATCGGTGCCAATATACCGGTGGGGTCCACCGATGCCGCCTGTGGGTTAATTAGGAAATACTCCCCATTTAGATTCAATAAAAATACTCTCAAACCCTAATTCTGAATGAGTAAAAATTCAACTCTCCAATTTTAGAACAAAATCCATTTTTCAAGCTTTTTGTCGAAACCATGATTTTCGAGTAGGGATATGTTTAGCCAGCTGTTAAGGCCCATGATTGTTGTACTATCTAGTTATATCATAATTTGATTAGATACCAAAAGTCCGGTAGGAAAAGTATTATATCCTAGACTTTAAGAATCTTTTAGTTAAAAGTCAACGTTTTTAGACTTAGTCAAATTTAGGGAAAATCGTGTGACCTAGTTTAGATATAAATGGTACTTTGGGACATGTGTGAAACTTTAAGGTGAGGTGTTAGTCATGATTGGATTCAACTATGAGTTGTGTAATAGAATGTGAGATTAGATGTCCCCTATTTACCTTATAAATTCCCAGGAATACAAATAGCTTATGAAGTGAACTTAAATATAGAGAGAGATGAGACAACTTGGGTTAGTGACACTAATGTGATTTGACTTCAAATGATTATAGGATCTAATATTATATAAATGAATGAATCGACTTCAGTTGATTATATGAACTGATGTTAATGAATATGTGAAATCACTTTAGATGCTTAAGTGAGTTAAGGGTAAATGGATATTGGTTGAATGAGTAAATTGATTCTGGAAGGTTATGTGAACTAGTTTGATGAACATGTTAATCGACCCTAGTGAGAAATGTGAACTGACCCTAATTGCATGTGTGGACTAATCCTAGTTGAATACATGATTTGATCCTACTTAGTTGGATGTGAAGTCTGACTCTAATTGGATGATGAATTCATCCTAATGGTTGTCAGATTTAATCTTAGTTGAAGCGTACTCTGATATGTATATATTACAGTAGGTGTATTGTAAGGTAAGTAATGACCTTGACTATATAAATCACTAGAATTGTGATTTGAATGATTATGTGGTTACGATATTTCTAAGGAGTATAAGGTAAAAGATGGGCTTGGTATTAGCGAAGAAGAAGAGGTGAAGCTTCAAATCGTACCTAGCTAGAAAGCTAATCGGCCATCATGGCCAAGATGGCTTACAGGTTTAGGGAAAATGAGTCGAAACCAATAGTAAAAGAGACTTAACAGAAGACTTAGAGAGGAAGAAGATGAAGAAGTAATGAATAAGATAAAGATAAAAACTGAGCTGGAAGGGATATATATGTAGCTGATTTGAACAAATCAGCTCCTTTCCAAGAAATGGCATGTAGGAATTTAAAATTACCTTCCTTACGTCTCTTCAAAGCGATAGAAGACTAAGAGACATAAGGATGATAGAAGGTACTTTTTGCATGAATATTGGCATATCATGATCAACCAATAACAAAGAGGCATGTGGAGCAAGGGAGTACTAGCACGTAAGGTGTACTCGCTGGTCCAGAAATAAGACCGAGAGATAAAATGATCGTGAAAAGGCCACGGTCAATGAAAGCTTTCGTATTGAAGGAGTGGGAACGGCTATGTCACGCACTGATACTCGTGGCACAAATCCATATATGGGTAGCACGGATCTCAAAGTGAGACCTTTAGTTCCACGCATGGAATGCGGATTGCCATCAAACCAAAAGAATAAAAGTAACGGAAATACCTTCATTATCAGAGTGTAGAGGCTATTACAAAATTAAACAACGAAAGTAAATAAAATCCCCAAACGATCGATGGCTTCAGATGAGCCATGACCCACAATATTCAACAAGTCAATAAATCTAAAGCCAAGTTAATTACAATCAAAACTCTCGTAAGAGTACAAGTCTAGAAAACATAAAACATAGGCATAGCAACACCTCGTGCCCGTCCTCATTCTTCTCATCCTGCAACATGAGAAGTTGCATGAGGTTAGAATGCCCAGTAAGTAATCAAGCAGTCATCCATACTCATCTGATATCAATTATATCAAGTAAAGGTCAGCAACAACAATAAGAGATAACAATGTAAATAAATGACTGATTTAAGTATGTATGAAATGATTTCATTCAGATTCTGTAGGTGTATGCCCAATTAGATGAATACAATGAAAAGTGAAATGTGTGGAAACGAACTAAGCAAACATGTCCAGTTAAGTTCCCCTCAATGTGTAGCTTCTCAATCAAGTCAAATTCGAGACATAGGTCACCAGGAACAGCCGGATGCCCCCTCTTCGTTCTGGGCGCTAACCCATGTTATGAAGGCCACCATATACAAATTTTATGAGTGTACAATACTCAAGGAATAGACAACCTTTATAGGACCTCGCAATAATCCTACCCTAGATGAAGTGGGACCTTTCGACTCACAGGTATATAGTCAACCTATCCAGATAACCTCGTAAGGATAGTCCGTAGTTTCCACCTCTTGGGCTCACTTAATTGTCTATATCAACCTAGCATGCGTACCTTATTAACTAGGACCCCAAATGATGATCACCAACGGAAACTATCCACACACCCATACACGCGGATAATCCAATTGGGAACCATCATAAGCTTCCTATGATGTTCCAAAACAAATATCGTTAATCCACAAATCAATTACGAAACTCAAGTTAGTCACAATGCCCAATATGGTCAAGTCTAAGGGTGAAGTGATGTTTACAATGTATCATGGAGCATGAAGCTGATTCCCCGCAGGTAGGCTCAAGCCTTCAGATCAATCTTGACTCTGAAATCCACATTCCAAACCAAATGGCATAAGCCCCACATCACACACCAAAAGTCAAACTCACTGTACCCTTGTAATGGCCTCATCGGCAAACCCATCGGTGTACCGATGGGGCTATTATAGTGCAACGGTAGGCTCACCAGTGTACCAGTGCCTACTGATGGGTTGCACCCTGTGCCTCAGTATGCTATCGGCAGGGCCACTAGTTTACTAATGCCTACCAATGGTTCCAACTATGCGTAAATTCATTCCGTGCTGGTAGGGCCACCGGTGTACTAGTGCCTGCCGATGAATCACGATCTGGGTATTTTCTGGGTTATGGAAACCCATCTGTTTGGTCTCAAATTCATCCAACTTCAATCCAAAAGCCTTACAATCATTCCAACAACATTATAACATGATTCTAAACATATTAAACACTACTTTACACAACAACTAATCACATGTATGTAAATCACAATATGAAATAGATCTTGAACAAGCATAAGATCATAGGAAGATTATACATCAAGATTTAACTTACCTGATTTCTCCTTTTAGTTTCCGCAACCTCTTCTCTTCCTTTTCTCTTCCTTTCTTCTTCTTCCTTCTCTTCTCTTAACTACTAGGGGAGAAATGACTAGGGTTGAGAATGGGTCTAACTCTCTCTCTCAGTTTCTCTTACTTTCTCTAACTCTCCAAAAGAGTTCAGCAGATAAATGAAATGGTTGGGAGAGGGAAAGGAAACCTCCCCTCAATCTCTTCCCATTACCATCCCAAGCTTCCCACGACTGAAACGCACATTCATGCGCACAGATTCAAATCTTGATTTTGGAAATATCCTACTATACCCCACAACCAATAGAACTTGCAATAAGACCCCTACTGACGTAATTTGTTTTAGAAACTCCCCAAACTCAAATTAGCTTTGAGAAACCATATGATCAATTATTAGGAAAATGTCTGTTAATTTTCTAAAAATCTTAGGATTAAATTAGGATATTCTTTTAGTGGATTTAGGTCCTTACAACCTACCTCTCTTAAAAGAATTTCGTCCCCAATTTACGTACCTCAATCTGTAAAACGTTGTGTATAGAACTCTCGGATCTTCGATTCTAACTCCCACGAGGCTTCAGACTAATCGTGATGTCCCCACTGAATCTTCACGAAGGGTATAGTCTTGGTTTGCAAGACTTGCTCCTTCCGGTCCAGAATCTGCATCGGTTTCTCGACATAAAAGACGTCCTCTTGAAGCTGCAGCTGGTTCCAATCCAACATGTGTGATGGGTCTGACTCATACGTCCACAATAGTAATACATGGAACACTTAATGAACTACTGCAAACTGTGGTGGTAAAGCAACTCGGTATGCTACCGGTCCAATACGTTCTAGCACTTTGAAGAATCCGACATAACGTGGAACCAACTTCCCTTTCTTGGCAAAGCGCATAACTCCCTTCATGGGTGAAACCTTCAAGAAAACATTGTCACCAACCGCGAACTCTTGGTCTCTTCTCCGGTTTACGTAACTCTTTTGCCTACTCTGTGCTGACTTCAGTCTTTCCCGAATTAGCTTCCACTTATTTGTGGTCTCTTGAACGAGATCAGGTCCAAGAAGACTGTCCTCTTTTACTTTTGCCCAACAAACTAGTAAACGACACGGTCTACCATACAATGCCTCAAACAGAGCCATGCCAGTGCTCGAATGATTGTTGTTGTTGTAAGAAAACTCTACCAAAGGTAGATGTTCTCCCCAACTACCACAAAAGTCCATCACGCATGCTCGCAACATATCTTCCAGCACCTGGTTCACTCTCTCGGTCTGTCCGTTTGTTTGCGGGTCATATGCCGTACTGAAGTCTAACTGCGTGCCCATGGATATTTGTAATCCCTCCCAGAATCTGGATGTAAACAAAGAACCATGGTCTGAAATGATACTCACTGGTATCACATGTAGTTGCACAATCACTCGCACATACAGTCTCGCGATCTCCTCGGTTGAAGCTGAAACTCGCATTGGTATGAAATGGGATGATTTGGTCAACCGATCCACGATTACCCAAATTGAATCCATGCTACCTCTAGTTTTGGGCAAATCGACTACGACGTCCATGGTGATGTGCTCCCATTTCTACTCTGCTATAGGTAAAGGCTGCAAAAGTCATATTGTTCTCATGTCCTCGGCCTTGACCTACTGGTACGTGAGACATCACACTACGAACTGAGCGATCTCCTTCTTCATTCCCGACCGCCAAAAGTTCACACGCAAGTCCCAATACATCTTGGTACTCCCAGGATGAATGCAATACTGTGACTTGTGCAACTCCTTCAAGATCTCCGTCCTAATGTCTTAATCATCTGGACCACAAAGGAAACCCTGATATCTGATCAATCGATCTGGGTGCACCACCCACTCTTGCTTCCCATCATCCGTTGCTTGCAACTGAAGATCCTGATAATTCTTTTGACTATCAGTGATTCGATGCTCCAAGGAAGGTCAAGCAACTAGACTGAAAAGTTAACCACTACACTGTTGGTCCACTAACTGAACTCCCAAGTCAGCTATAGTCTTCTGCAATGCCCACTCCTGCCGTATCAACTAAGCTAGCACTTTACGCAGTCTATGCCTCAACGCATCAGCTACCACATTTTCCTTCCCAGGATGATAATGGAGAGTAGAGATGTAGTCGTTAACAAGGTCCAACCATCTCCTCTAGCGCATCTTCAGGTCCTTCTATGTGAAAATATATTTCAGACTCTTATGGTCCAAAAACAACTCGAACTCCTCGCCGTACAAGTAGTGCCTCCACAGCTTCAACGCAAAAACGACTACAGCCAACTCAAGATCATGAGTGAGATAGTTGTGCTTAAGAACTTTAAGTTGTCGCAAAGTGTAAGACACTACATGTCCATCCTGCATAAGCATTGCGCCCAAGCCTTGCAATGATGCATCCGTGTAGACCTCCATCTTCTATCTAGCGACAGGTACAACAAGAACTGGTGCTGAGGTCAATGTCTTCTTGAGTTCCTAGAAAACCAACTCACACTGCTCATCCCAACTGAACTTCACCTCTTTCCTTATCAAGCGAGTCAACGACGCTGCAATAGTGGAGAATCCCTCGATGAACCTCCGATAGTAGCCCGCAAGACCAAGGAAACTCATAATCTTCGATGCGTTCTTTGGTCCCTCCCAACCAAGAACTGCCTCCACCTTAGCCTAATCCACAGAGATACCACTCCTGGATACTACATGGCCAAGGAACCTAACCTCATCCCTCCAGAAATCGCATCTCTCCAGCTTGGCGTACAACTGGTGATCATGCAATGTATGTAACACGATCCTCTCGTGCTCCTCCTCAGACCTCAAGTAAATCAAGATTTCATCCACGAAGATGACAACAAACTGATCTAGAAAAGGCCTAAACACTCTATGCATTAGGTCCATGAAAGCTACTGGCACATTCGTCAACCCGAATGGCATAACTACGAATTCGTAATGCCCATAGCGAGTACGAAAGGCCATCTTCTAAATGTCATCATCTCGAATCCACAACTGATGGTACCCTGACCTTAAGTTAATCTTTGAGAAGTACTGGGCTCCCCTCAACTGGTCAAATAGGTAATTAATCTTCTGCGATGGATACTTGTTCTTTACCGTCACCTGGTTCAGCTGTCTATAGTCGATGCAAAGGAAAAGTGAACCATCCTTCTTCTTCACGAATATAATTGGCGCACCCCACGAAGCTGTACTCAGTCTGATGAAACCAAGTGCACTCAGTCCATCCAACTGCTCCTTGAACTCACGTAACTCAGTCGGAGCCATCCGATAAGTCCCCAGTTGAATTGGAGTAGTGCTAGGTAGGAGCTCTATGCAGAAGTCTACCTTCCTTTTAGGTGGTAACTGTAATATCCTAAAAAGTTAAACAGTCTGAATCGCTCAAAAGTACAATTAAGGGTTTTCTTTAATTTATTTTAATTGTTAATTATTTTCTAAGTTATTATTAAGTGTATATTATTATATAAATTTTATATTTAGTCATTAGTCAAGTCGATTGGGCAAACTGATCGCCGATCCGAGTAGATCTGACCATGCGATGCATGGGGGCGATCTATTCTCTCGTTTTGGGTTTGGGGCGATGTAAAATAGTTTATTTTCTTCGAGTACATATTCGATTGAGGTCTTAGACTTGTAGAGAGGTGGTACCTAGAATCTAGGATCGAGATTTGATAAAAAATGGCGAAGCTTAACCGAGCGCCGCATGGCCAGCGTGGGAGGAGCGAGAGAAGATATTTCTCTCTTAGTTAGCTTGCAAAAGCAAGCTAACTCATTTGTTTGCTTGAGAGAGAGAAGAGAAAGGAAGAGAAGATGGAAGGTATAGAATCGCCGCTCGCCGCCTTCATCGTTGCCGTTAGCGCAGGACAATAAGTAAGTACGGATTTGCGAATGTAATTAGTACTTTCTTGTAATCCTAAATTACATGTACACATAAATTATAGATAAAAAAAAAAGATTTTTTGTATATGTTGGATTGATTTGTTGTGCATGGCCTGAAGGATTGTATACATGTAATGCAAGTTGTATTTTAGATTATAGGTTACTCATATTTAGGATTTTTAGATGATTTGTATGCTAGGGAGAAGAAAGGAGAAATGGTTTGAAGAATTTGTAAGG
>JAUPMG010072312.1:0-13128 GCA_031762675.1 Pachysandra terminalis
TCGTTCTAGAAATTCTTGGGTGTGTGTTTGCTTGAATATTGCAGGATCATTCGAAGATGGTGAGCACCCGAAGCTCCCACCTTGGTGGTTGAGACTACATATGAGATTTTTCCATTCCATTCTTTGATTTTTGAGATACTGATGTCCCAAAAGAAGATCAATGGTATCACTGAGTTATTGGAGAACCCTAAAATGCCGATTAAGGTCTCCCAGAAGCCGCTGTCTGGAAGGCATGTGCTTGAGATTCAGGGGGAGCAATCTGCTGAAGTAGCTGGCCCTTCTTCTGTTGGACCTGATGTTGCAACATCTGCTGCAACAACTCCTTATACTGTTTAGAAACAACACTTTATTCACTTCATAAAAGCTGAATTGAAATAACAGAGACTTGCTGAGAAGGAAAGGAAGCTGGAGAACCTGTTAGCTCAGCTTGTTGGCGCTAGTCCTGATATTCTTTATTCAGGAAGTGATAGTTTTTAGAAAATCTCTGCCAACCATTGCCTTTGGCATTTTTTATGACAAAAAGGGGGAGTAGAAAAGTAGAAAAACTCTGTTATTTTATGAATTATGAATTTTCTGATATTTTTGCTAATTTTGAATCCTCTTGCTAACATTGAAAGTCATTCTCTTCCTTGAATATTGTGGTTACTGACTTTCCAATTTGTGCTGTTTTTGCAGGTCATCTTACTTCTGAATATCTTGAAGAATGGGTAAATTTTTTATTTTGCCAAAAGGCAATGACATTCAAGTGTAATGCAAATTCAAAATTCAAGTTGATTCTAGAAGATTCTAAAAACATCCCACAGCTGGTCAATCGTGTAACATTGAGAGACTTTTAAGTTTAGTTGTGATTTCGAATTCAAGAAGTTTCTAATTCAAGAGGTTTCTAAATCAAGAGTTTTCTAATTCAAAGATTTCGTATTTGATTGTTTTTGGAGAGAGATCTGGATTTTTCTGATATGTTTCTTCAGCTGGCCACATGTTTGGATTAAAGAATACCTTCTAATTAAGGTGGACGGTTTCCAAACCTAATTATATTGGTTTTGAATTTTCCAAACATGGAAATCTGAATTGATAGTGGAGTTACCGATTTTTTGGGTTGGAGAATTTGCTTTGATTGAAGATATAGAAGCTTCTTCAAAAAGCTTGAGGAGTTTCTAAAACAGAAGATGAAGATTCTGTTTTTGAAAAACAAAATACAACATCACGTTGAATGCAAACTCATAATCCTTGTTGATTCTAGAAGAATCTAGCGTCATCTCACAGTTGGTCAAATCGCAAGATTCTCTAAAGAATAGTTACAACTGGTGTGTAAATATTCTAGAGACTAAAATATGGAGCTTGCAGATTGCGTAAAGAGATTGTGTGAGATATGCAAGATAGTACAGCTGGTCTCTGGAGAGATAGCTTATAATCTCAGAAGATTCCGCAAATTTGAATAGCTATTGTGATGAAGGAAATATTCTGGTTTAAGCAAGAAATCAACAACACAAGAATTTCTTCTTAATATTGTTGCTAATCAATGGTTAGATGTGGTTATCTGCAGTGGAATATTCTGTGAAGCTTCTTGATTAAGATAAAAAAGATTTGCATTAGATTTTGAAGAGATTATGATCTAATCTGTACATATGTCAAAAGTGATTGTTGAAATCAAATCCATGCTTTGGTCTGTATTTATAGATATTAAATCACCTGTTAGAATATGTACAAAACTTATTCAAAGTGACTATTCAAGTTAAACAACACTAAAAGTGATTGTTGAAACCAAACAGTCACCACAAAAGACTTGCAGTTTTTCTAAATTATAATATATAATATATAGGGGTTTATAAAAACTTCTCTAAACTTTTGTTATTTTTAAATAAGTCCCTTGGTATATTTTAAACACGAAGAAGAAGAGAGGTGAGGGGTTCGGGTTTTCTTTCTCTTCGCAGTTTCGATACTCAATCCGATGATGACGGTGACGGTGACAACAACGTTAAGGCTTTCAAAGGTAGGTAGGTCGTTCTCCCTCTCTCTTCAATCAATTAGGACTTCTTTTGTGAAGAAGATGATTTTGATTCTCAAATAATATCGGACTTTGTAGTATTTGAAGTTTGAACTACTTTTAGTTTAGTTTTAAAACCTGGGTTTTGGTAAATCATTATGATTTGATCTGGGTAACTTGATTTTGTGTATAATAGCTTGCTTTATCTTAATAGCTCAGAAGAGAACCGGAGGCAAGTAATTGTTAGTTTTGTTATTTTTAGGTAATTAGTTTTTTTGGTGCAAATGAGCTGAGTTTATTCCAAGAACATGTGTGACGACCCGCACCCATTGTACAGTATTGTCCTCTTTGGTCCGAAGACCTCACGGCTTTGTCTCTTGGGTTTAACCCCAAAAGCGCGCCATACAATGAAATTCCAAACCCCCCCTTATAGACTGAATCTTGGACTCATCCGCTACCGATGTGGGACTGCCACCCCAGTTTGCCAGCCATGCTTGGACCCGCCCACGAAGACCCCGCCTAGAAGTGGACCCCACAATCTCCCCCACCAATAGGTAGAGTCGTCCTCGCTCTGATACCATTTGTGACGACCCACACCCATTGTACATTATTGTCCGCTTTGGTTCGAAGACCTCACGGCTTTGTCTCTTGGGTTTGACCCCAAAAGTGCGTCATACAATGAAGTTCCAAGGCCCCCCGAGCAAGCTGGGGTGGCACACAAGAGTCCCGCGTCGGTAGTGGACGAGTCTAAGATTCGGTCTATTACGGGTGGGGGGCTGGGAACTTCATTATATGGCGCGCTTTTGGGGTAAAACCCAAGAGACAAAGTCGTGAGGTCTTCGGACCAAAGCGGACAATACTGTACAATGGTTGTGGGTCGTTATAACATGTGATCTCTATATACTAGAAATTGAAAACAAACCCGAATTAACCCGATCCAAATCAACCTGAAGTCGCAGTTTAGGTTGGGTTTTGGGTTTTCAAAATAAAATCGGTTTGATATTTAGGTTTCAAAGTTCGGGTTGGGTATGAGTTTGGGCTTGGATTGACCTTCAAGGAGGTTGGGTTGAGGTGAACCTGACCCAAACCGACCCAAGTTGCACCCCTAGCTAGAAAGTAGAAACTCCTTTTTACCTTCGATCAGTGATAGAGTGAGGAGACGAAGTGCGCAGAAGCTCTTTCCATGGCCATGGCGAACCTCCCGCAGGAGATAATGGTGGACATTCTCTCAAGATTACCTGTAAAAGCTCTAATGCAGTTCAGGTGCGTAAGCAAATCTTTCTGCAGCTTAATTAGTGATCCCGATTTCGTTAAAATCCATAGCAATCGAGCAACTCAATACAACAATCGCGTTAGTCTCGTCGTTGAATGTCCTTCTGAACAAGATCAATACGAGTACTTCTCATTTGATTGCAGTCCATGGGATAGTGATTGTGATGATGAGGATGATAATTTGATGGCAAAGCAACTGGATTTCCCATCTGGGTTTCGATCAGACAATGAAAAAAGATTCGTCCCAGTCGAAAATTCTTGTAATGGGTTGGTTTGTTTTTCTGATTATGAACATGAATTCTACTTATGTAATCCCTCTACCAGAGAATGCGTGAAGCTCCCAGATTCCCCTATTGAAATTCCAGTCAGTGATCTAGAATTTACTTTTACTTTAATAGGGTTTGATTGTAATCCAGCCGTTGATAAGTATAAGGTGGTAATAATTCTTTTGAAGGATTATCCAGTTGAAGCTGATTTCTTTGAATGTGAAGTGTTGGTGTATACCATTGGCACCAATTCATGGAGAAAGATAACTAAACAGATACCCTATCATGATGTTCTACCTTATCATACTGCTCTATGTGTTGATACCCCAGTTGTAAATGGAGCTCTTCATTGGGTCGCTGGTCGTCGTGTGTCAAAAATTTTATCTTTCGATATAAGGGATGAAGAGTTTCGAGTGTTCCCTTGGCCGTATTGTTGTAGCCTGCCTAGGCTTGGTTTCGCTACAAGATTGAAGGTGCTTGGAGGATGTCTTTCTATAGTGTCTTATGACTTAAACGATTGTTTTGATGTGTGGTCGATGAAGAATTATGACGAAACCGAGTCGTGGAGTAAAGTATACTCTGTTAAAAAAAGGGACATGGTGTGGATATTTGGATTCTTCTTCGAAAGAGATATTCAAGCCTTAGAGCCATTATACATATGGGATAATGGGCAAATTCTTGTACTGCAGTCAAACTGTAGTGAGTGTAGGCTGGTCATACACGACACAGTGAACAGAATTGCTAGACAACTTCCAATTCAAGAACTTCCATGTTGGTCTTTTACCGATCTTTATATTGAGCGCTTACTTCTATTGCATCACTCATGGGTACTGGTGGATGTGGCTTGGAGAAGCAACACAAACTAAATGAAAAAGAGAAGAAGAGAAAGAGAAGGGTATTCCCATTCTGCTGCTTGAAGATTTAGACTGCTGGTCTGATGCAGGGAGTTCATTTGAGTATCTTGAATTAGGTAGGAGTATTCTAAGTGTGCAAATTTTCTAGACTGCATGAATTGATACAGCTCAGGTGGTTGAAAGCTTCCATTGCACATTAGAAATATAAATATCATGAACCTCTCTCTTTTGCTTAGTGTATGGTATACAATTGTCAAAGTCGTTGTTTTGATGAACATGATGAAACTTGCATATTCTAGTGTTAGCCTTATGTATTTATGTGGTGGTTTTGTTGCACTCTTCAGTATATGGAATAGTATTTTCACTCTTTTAGTATCACTTGGAACTAAAAATGAGCTCATTTGTTTCGATTGG
Source organism: Pachysandra terminalis (assembly GCA_031762675.1). Classification (NCBI taxonomy): domain Eukaryota; kingdom Viridiplantae; phylum Streptophyta; class Magnoliopsida; order Buxales; family Buxaceae; genus Pachysandra; species Pachysandra terminalis. The sequence continues at coordinate 4,791 of JAUPMG010072312.1, forward strand.
AATTTCTAGTTGTATTCTCATTCTTTTTTCCTTAAATTTTATTATTATTATTAATTTTTTTTATTTTTATTTTTTATTTTATTTGTTTTGCAGATTTACATTGGTGGTTTTATACAGGGAGTTTAGTTAAGCCTTCATTTGGTTAAGCATCTTTTTCAGTGTGAATTCTTTTTCTCTAACGGCTTAGATGATGCATTTCCTCCTTTGCATGTTAGAAATATAACTATTGCACATTGCAAACCTTGCTCCACTTAATGTTCTTCAATGCAATCTTCTATCTCTGGATTGAGTAGAGCAACCACATGAAGAAATTAGTTGCTGATCTATAAGTGTTTGAATAATGCTGGTAGTGCTGTAAGTATAATTGCATAAATAAAATGAGACAAGTGATGTAACCTTAGTTATAAATAATAATATTCCTTTAGTGCATTTGTGAAAGGCAAAAAAAATGTTGATATAATGCTATTGTGAGTTAAGGTGTGGAGGAGTGAAGTAAGTCTGATATAAAAGGTGTTATTATGTGTGAACTGATTTGGAAAAAGCATGCAATAGGGTAGATTAGAAGTTTTAGGATTATGTGATGGACGTGAAAGGATTTGGCATGGGATGGATGAAAGGTTGCATATATAATGTGCATTTCTCTATCTCATTAATGTTGTCCATAATGTTTTCTTTTAATTCATCGAGAGGGATTAGGCAGGGAGACTCACTCATTTCCCCCACCTTTTTTTTCTTCTCTTTTTTACTGTTGTTGGAGACTTGGAGTTGTCTTTTGTAGATTTATAGGAAAGGTGGAGGTGTTAAGTCTAGTGAATGGGCTGGAGTTTAGAGTTAGGATGTCTCGTTTGCATTTTGCAAATGACACGATCTTGTTGTTTTTGGGCATCATATGTTTGAGTTTGTATAGTTAGAATTGTAACCATAATTGAGTTCCCCCTTTATTTGGTGAGAACTGGCATGCTTAGACCTTGCCATGGTTGAACATGTATGGAGGATATCTTTCTATTTTTCTTTATTACTTTTGTTGCTGAAGTGTTTTCGATGAAGGATTATGACGTGACTGAATCATAAAGTATACTCCATTAGAGGACGGATATTTAAGATATCTGGATGGTGTTATAATTTGATTTTTAAAGTTTCAGAAGTACTACATATATATGGATAGAGAAAATTTGAGTTCCATGAGTGGAAAGCTGGTTAATACGACCAAGTGACCAAAAAGGCTTAAAAGATGCTTGTATTTGCTGCCTTTTCATGTTTGTTTTCTATTGATCTTTATATCAAGCGCTTTATTCCAGCCGCTTTGCCCATGGACAACGATGGATTTGAATTGCAGGAGAAATGGAAGAAAAATCTGAAAAAAAAGAAAAGAAAGAAAACAAACAATAAGAAGAAAAGGTGATTTGTAAGTTGAAGGATTCAACTAGTAGAGTAGGGCATTTGTTGTAGTCCATAAGTTTTGTGTACTAATAGGGTCATTCATTAGCATATTATGTACTATTTCCACCATCTTTATATTACCTTGGAATTGAATTCTTGTTATGTTGTTTGCACGTCTTGACTGCTGGTTTGAAACAGGTGTTTTATTTGAATCTTTACAATACGGTTGTCTTTTACATATGCAAAATTTTATGATAAAGTGCGTTGTTTCCTCTTGTTCTTGTCCTTCTTGGTAAGGATCTATTATATTTTGATTTAGTAGGAAGGAAGCAGCTAATATGGAGACAGAGATCAGTCATTTTGGTTAATTTGGTGTTCTTTCACCTTTAAAAACGAATAGATTGCATTCTGTATAACGATGCTTATACATGTTGATCCATTCGACCCTTAACCCAGTTCCAATCCTGTCCGGATCAACAAACCGTCAAAGATCAATGAACCGTTGGGGGTATATTGAGAATGATGGACTTGCAGCACTTGTCTGATCTCGCACTTTATTTAATTTTGCCCAGACTGAAAAAAGACGACGCTGAAATTGTTTCCATGGCGACGGCGAACGTCCCAAACGAGCTCATGGTTGAAGAATGAAGATAGGACTAAGCTGGTCATATACAATCCAATGAACACAAGAGTTGAGATTTTCGAGTTTCAAGTATTCCAAATGGCTCGATTACTGCAATGGATTTGGATGGGACAAGCAAAGAGAGGAAAATTGAAAGAACCAAGGAAAAATAGACTTAAGAAGAGGAGTTTCAAGGGATCCAATGGCCCAGTTTCTACAGGACTTTACACATAATGTTCATTGAATCAGTTGATAAGTGAAAGCTTGTTTAATCTGTTTTTTGTATATTTGTTGTTTCTCACATGTTTAGGTTACTGCTCAAAGCTTGACAGATATAAGTTCTAACTGGAGAGTTTAATCGAACTGAAAGAATTTGAAGTTCATCACCATCTTCAGTTCCCTGGTTCTCCATGTTTTTAGTGGGAAATTAGTGAGCCTAATGCTTCAATCATTCATGTTTTGATCGAAGGCATTCCTCGACATACTTAAGAAAATGCAAAACTGGAATATTGTGAACTAAATTTGTAATGAGAAGGATCAGGATACTCACATGAACTCTTCTGGCCTTCTTATTGCACTACAAAAATTGCACTGTGAATGTGGACTCCATAGGCAAAAGAGTTGTTCGACTCCGGGATCTTCTATTTACCTTTGGATTGTGACTAGTATCTGAATTCAAATGATGCAATAAACATACAACAAATTGCACTGTAAACATCTACTAACTGATTGAGCCTATATAAAATGGTAGCATGTTTGCATCCAGTTGTTTTTGTGCAAACTTGGCTTCCAAAAAGTAGTATATACAGAATTCGACTAGAATACAAGCAAGTGCATACCCTAAAATCAATTTCACCCTCCTACCCATATGGTCTTTAAAAAAAAATAACAGAGCCATATGAGCAAACCCAGTTCGTTGAACAAAAATAATGGCTCAGGGAATGCCCAAGCTTATCTCAATTCAAGCCCAATTCCCGCCAAACCAACCTCCATAAATGGAACAAACAAACCACTAAGATATACAATTGTACAAATTACACCAGATCACATTATGGCATCTCGAACTGAATATCGATTTGCATACTGCATTGAAGAATGGCAAAGAACCAGAGAGGTCAATGTTATACTTGCCCCGAGCCTCTCCATGTTGATGATAATGATCTTGAAGGAGATTGGTTCAAGTCTGACACAGGTGAAGTTCGGATTTCTACAGACTCTCCTGCACATTGAACCATCAAATTCTGAGGTCCTAAACCAAGTTTCAAAATACAGCAACACAAACCTTATAGGGAAGTGAAACAACCATTTAGAAATATCAAATTCAGCAAATATCATAAATATAGGGGAACATGCCAAAATTCCCTCCACCAAAAAAAAAAAAAAAATGTTGTGCAACACACAATACTGGAAGGTGATTATGTGGCAATCCCGAAGAACAGCAGACCTGTGATAAGGTTGATGAAGTAGAATTGCGAGACTGTAACTGAGACTTCGAATGCATATGATGTTGGTGCTGCATCTGCCTAAACTGTTGCAGCCTAGATGCGGAGTTAATTCCATCATGTGTTTCCCCCGTCTCTGGGCTTGTGTTACCATCCTCAGATGTTTGCTTCGATTGCATGCCACTGAAGGAGTATGAAGGTACAATTCTCAATCGAGTGTGCAATACCTTGAAGGCCTCACTTTGCTGCATGTAAGGTTGAAAGTTCCTATAAATAATAGCTAGAAAAGAAATGGAAAAAAAAAAAAAAAAAAAAAACAAATCCTAAGTAAGAATTTGAGTCCTAAAACACCAAGTGTAGTCAGATCAAATAAAAAATCTGGGTTTAAGAATTAACCTCTCACAAGCTTGATGTGCATATTCTAGCAATATCAGGGCCACTGATGTGAATCTCTACAATCTACTAATGATTCATACCAATCTAAATCTAGAACATGGACCATTCAAAACCTTACCAACACCTTAGTACCTGCAATAACCATTCTGCAGTATTGATGCCACTGGAAATGCAGGTCCACAATATGGGAGTGCAAATTGCGTTTAAAAAAACTTGTTGGAAATTTCAGAAGCTGGTAGTAAGTGAAATGTATTTGATAGAAGGTAACAAGAATTAGCAAAAGGAAACTTGGTGGTGGAATGATAATGTTCAAAAGAATGTTAAAGCGAAAAGGTTTTGTTTTAGGACTTGGCAAAGAAAATAAAAACCAAGAAAACATAGAAAAAGTATAAAAATGTTCAAACGAGAAACTAAAAAAATAACTAGTGAGGTTAAAAAACTGGCATGTGATAAACTATATAATAAGCTAGGTACAAAAAAGGGTGACAAATACATATATAGGCTTGTAAAACTGAGAAAGAAGAAGACAAAAGACCTAGATCAAGTTAGCATTAAGAGTGAGGATTTGAGTCTTAATAAAGAATAAGAAGATTAAAGAAAGATGGAAAGAATATTTTCAAAAATTATTAATTAATGAAGATACAGAGAGGTATGTTTCAGGTGCAGATGTGGTTATTGGAAAGGCAAGAGAATGCATGTTCATAGATTAAGGTCCCGAAAGTGAAGGGAGCTTTTAGCTAGGATAAAAATAGGAAAGGGTTTAGGACCCAATGGTATTCCAATTGAAGTGTGGAACTGCATGCGATAGATCGATATACTGTGGTAGACCAAATTATTTGAAAGAATTTTGAGGACTAGAAGAATGCCGAATGATTGGAGGAAAAGCACGATAGTACCTATATATAAGAATAAAAGGAGATTGTCAAAACTATACCAATTATTGTGGAATTAAGCTTATGAATCATACCATAAAAATGGAAAGAGTGACGGAGCAAAGGTTAGAATAATCCGGGAGTTAGAAAATCAATTTTATGCCGGGGAGGTCTAAAACTGAGGCTATTGTTTTACTCAGATAATTATTGGAGAAGTTTAAAGAGAAGAGGAGAAACCTTCAAATGGTTTTATTGATCTAGATAAAGCATACGATGAGTCCTTAGAGAGTTAATCTTGTGGGTTTTAGGCAAAAAAAAAAGTACCGGTCAGATACATCAAGGCTATTAAAGACATGTATGAGGAAGTAGTAAGCTAGTAACTAGGGTGAGAGCGGTGAGTAGTGAGATAAATGAGTTGCTAGTAAAGATAGGTTTATATCAAGGGTCAGTTATAAGTCCCCATCTTTTTGCTTTAATTATGGATGAATTGAATACTTAATTCAAGAGGACGTGCCTTGGTAAATGCTTTTTGCAGATGATGTGGTTTTGATATACCAAAATAGAGAATCAAAATTGGAGTTATGGAAGGAGATCTTGAAATCAAATGGTTTTACAATAGGTTGAATTAAGTACAAGAAAATGGAATGTACCTCTAACACAAACAATAGTAGAGGTGAAGCAACAATAAGAATTGAGAATCAAAAGATTCATAAAAGCAATCAATTTCTTTATCTAGAATTAATTATCCATAGTGGGGAATATTAATGAGGATGTTGCAACTAGAATTAGAGTTTGATGGCTTAATTAGAGAAGTGCTTCCATAGTGCTATGTGATCGACGTGTTCCACTCAAACTAAAGAGAAAATTTTATACGATAGTCATTAGGCTACAAATGTTCTTGTGAGATATTTTTGTCAAAAGAACCTCCCCTCTGTAAACCTTCCCTTTGCAATATTAAAGGTTCCTTCCCAATAGAACCCATTATAAAAGCATTTTAAAAACTTAAAATAAGAGACAGGTAGACTGGTAAGATGCACTAAAAAGAAAATACCGGTGAAACACATTTTCGCACGTGAAAGCTAAGTTGACAATACCACCAAGGTTTTAAATTTTGATTTCGCTAGATATTTTGCCAAGGGGGGCATGGCGAAATTTCGCCTATATTTCGCTATATTTCACCCATATTTCGCCAACATTTCGGCGAAGTGGGGAAATATCACCATTTCCCCAAGGGGGGAAATGGTGACATTTCGGCGGCATGCCGCCGAAATTTAAAACCATGAATACCACCTTATCCTGTGCCCTCCCACATAGTATCTACCAGATTTCAGGCCCACATACATCGGGCATGTGATGAAACACACCATCTTACACAAATATCTCTTGTCAAATCACTGAAATATCTTAAAAAAATGGCGGGACCATAAAACACATCTACCACACATGTGGATGAAAGAGTTCATGTGGCCTATCCAGAGGACAGTCTGGATTGGCTACCACATCTCTCCATGTGGTAGAAAAATAGATTCTCACCATGAAGACAGACAAGAAACCTCTTTCCTTTGAAATAAATAATAAAAGCACCACATTATTAGAAAGATACAAATATATAGACGTGTCCCAGAATCCTAGTTTACAAAACCGATTGACACTAAAGCCCATACGTGTACCCATATACATACTCAAGCAGGATAAATCTAAGCCAGCCAATTAGAATTCTAAACAAAAAACCATTCGAGAAAAAGAAGGTTGCAATTTTAAGGTACACATATGGAATCCATGGGTCTCACCACCCTTGTGTTTCTGAACCCAAATCTTACACAATTAATTTTGTGGATTACACTGGTGGCAATTTTAATGTGAAGATGATGTGTGTTTGTCTCACGAACCATATTTTGCTCAACCCAAAATTTACACGAACAAATTTATTACACCACAAAAATACACAGACAAAACAATTAAGAAGAGGTGGAAGAGGAAAAGGCAAGGATGGAGACAAGTATAATCTTCCAACATACCTGCGGCAGCAACATCAGAAGACCATACAAGGCTTTTAGCAACCATATATACCTTTCAGGTTCAAGAAGCTGCAACATTCAGAAAGCATTCTAATGTAATGAATATAAAGCCAAATTTTAATAGAATAAGTCGTTAACAAACCAGAACTGATGTCCAGGCTTGATGAGAATCCTCAGTCCAGCCCAGCACACATATAGAATCAGTATAAAGACTTCACTTCCATAACATGGGAGGCACAAAATCTTACTTTGCAGGACATATGATAATGGAATCAGACATAAATTTCCTGACTCATTTTATCTCCTTTGTCACAGAGTGCTAAATAGCATAGATAATTTAATTGGAAAAAAAAAAAGACATTCAATCCACAAAATCAAAAACCAGTAACACACACAGACATGAGAGAGAGAGAGAGAGAGAGAGAGAGAGAGAGAGAGAGAGAGAGAGAGAGAGAGAGAGAGAGAGAGAGTCCGGGTTGTCTAGTGATGTGCTCCAGATAGAACAACCTGGTGAGACACGTAATTCACACGTGGACACTTTTTCACATGTACTTTCAGTCAACCCCAAGTCACATACTAAGTTTCTGCCTCAAAGACATTGTCTACACAGCAGAAAAGGCTCTCCTAAAACTATTGCCTTTCTTTGTGCTGAACGCTAAGAAAAATTAAAAAATTGGGCGACCACTGATTCATGTGACAAAACCTATTACACGTATTAATGGGACTCAGATGGGGTTTAATATTATCCACATGGTCGATTCAGATGGATGATCTGGATTGGCAACATCATTCTTTTATGTGACAGAAAAAGCTTGTCTCACCAGCCAACAAAATAGAGCAAGGCAAACCAAAATATGTTTTACTGAAAAGAAAATGTTAAAATGCCCTTCAAGATGACAAGAAAGCAATTCCTTGAAAGTTTTAGCTTCATCTGTAAGGCAGACCACATGGACAGACCATTTAACATGTGGGAATTTACCTGCCAGAACATGTATTTAGCCATAGGCAATCATAAGTAGTTTTATTAAGAGGGATACCACAAGACACAATTACGATATTGGTAAAACATGCTGTGATTCCTCATAAAAATGGCACACACACCAGATATGTAGTACATTGAAATGCACTAGCCATTTGCAATCGCAGTTAGCAAATCGGGTGAGTACAATTTGTGAATTGATTTCTTTGCTTCTTCTTCAACTAAATCTGATATAGCTATTAATTCTGCATGTTTTTTTCCTTTCTGATTAAGCCTACATGTAAATGTTTCTTATTTCTACACAAAATGAAATGCAGGAACTATGAAGTGTATGCCATAGTAAACTTATCTCCAATCTACGTGTCAAATGTCGCATCAAGCATGTTTAATATTCACTTTCTATTTGAGTTTCTTCAGTTGAAATGCATTATTTAGTTTTATGAAGCAACATTTATAAACTAAATTTAAGTATAATGTGCATTCAACTTTACAAACATGTGCGATGCATGTGCCATCTACTAGTATACATCCACATGCACATACATATATATGTGTGTGTGTGTGTGTGGAAATGCCTATAAAGGGGAGCTTAGCAATGTCCCTACTTCATAAAGACATTAAATGATCAC
>JAUPMG010072322.1:0-13128 GCA_031762675.1 Pachysandra terminalis
GGTTTCCTACGGACTTTGAGAACGTCCTCTCACTTCACTTTAAAGGAATTCACAAAGAAACATATTTACTTCTGATTCCATTCAAGTAAAAAGCACTCGAATTGGTTACTGTAGTTATGAACCTTAAAGGATTTCAGGATAAAACTCTTCTTTACAAGGACTATTGATCATGAAAACGAGTTCTCTGATAAGAAACTGAACTTCGAGTTCTCTATATGGGTAATTCGAGAATACATTGATCACCTTGTAAGTATACAGTTATTCTTGATTTGCTTCGAAAGAATATAGCCGCTAAAGGGAGTTTTTTCAAAATATACGAATTCAGAAATGTATTTATGACATTGAAGTATCCTCTAAAAAGTTGATTGAGACGGATTCTCAGAATGAGCAGCATGTGGTAAAACCTCACTCATAATATCTGATTTCTAACTTATCTAAAGGGGATTTTGTCTTTTCTGGAATGACGGTAAGAATGGTGACGTTGCTCTAGGGATTTGTATGAAAGTGACACGCATCATCCAATCCGTGTTGCTCAAGTTCCAGAGCAGTTTTTAATATTTGAAATGATTTACCTCTCTTTCTTTGGAAGTAACTTAGGCGTGTTGAAGAACACGTGTCATTCAGGATATGTTTGGAAAACCAAGTGTCACTCAGGATGTGTTTAGCGCATAAGAGTCCCTCTCTGAACACTTAACTGAGTGACATTTGTCCTATTTGAAGTGGATAAGCTCTCTACAAATAACAGAGCGCATCCTCCATTGTAGAAGATCTGAAAATATGAAGTACACACTAGAAACTCTGAAAATCTAAAGCTTGGAGAATATAGAACTTCTCTGAATTTAAGAAGTAGAAAACAACAGTGAGTAAAGGCATTGAAAGAGAGAGAATAGTCAGCCAAACGTGTATTTCTTATACTTGTTTTAGACTTCAAGTCTTTCAAACTCTTGAGGTTTTCATGCTCTGAGATTTGCATTCTAACTGGCTTTCCAGTTATTGCAACATTCCCTTCCTCTTGTCTCTTCTCTTTGGCTTATTTACAAGTCAAAGTTGACAAGGAACGCTCTTGACAGAACGGCTGGGCGACGGTTTAGGCTGTCTTGAGACAGACTTCCCCACCTTTTCTCTAGAAGACTGGTTGTAACTGGTTCTCATATATTAATTGTCATTATATTCTAATATATTTGGTCTTTTACAAACCCGTCATCACCAATATTAGCTGGAAATATGCATCCATCCTTGAAGATCATGCTTATCATACAACTTTGTTACAAGATCCAGAGGCAAGCAACTTTGTAACAAGTTCCGGAAGTTCAAGCACCGATGGAGCAACTTTGTTGATGATTCCCTAGTCATTCTATGCTATAGAATGCGTTTAAGGTTGTGTTTCATACTGTTTAAGTGCTTATCGGAGCTTAAAACTTATTAAAATATACTTTTAAGTTACACGTGTGTGGTAGCGATGAATAGCCATAAGGAAAAGTTGCTCTCATTAACTTCTTTCTATCAATTATGTGAGAACTGGTTTCTAAACATTAATGACACTTTGAAAATATCACTTTACTCCAAAACACAATATTAAGCTTTTTAAAAATGATGATTTTTTCCCTAAATTTTAAATCGATTTTTATGAGTTTATCTTGTTAAAATATTTAAGTTATTATTATCAAACACATTTTTATCCAAACTAATCAACTTATTGGTGTTGTGCTGAGGAGAAAAGTTTTCGTGGGGGGAGGCAACAAGGCAACGTATACCTAACGACTAAGTGATAAATTTAAATCCAAAACACATAGACATACACCAACTCATAACCTAATAAACCCTTATTACAGTTTTTTTTTAATTTATTTTATCAGTAAACCCTTATTACAGGTTTACACTCTTTTTAATCAAGTATTTAAAATTATATTGAGATAAATTAATAGGAAATCGATTGATGGACATCCAAAGAAGTGATTAGCTATTTGGGAAGAAAATTACCTCATTTTACCATAATTGTATTGAGAAAAAACTTTGATTGTACTCTAACCTAGTTGATTGTCTCTACTAATTATGCATTGTATGGACTATTTGGTTAATAAAACTGCGTACATATAACAAAACAAAATAAAAGATACGGCAAGAAAGATATTCTTATGTAGGGCAATTAATAGATTTATAAAAAAGAAAAGTAATTATCCAAAAGATGTACTATATATGAAACCAAGAGTATTTTCAATAAGTGTGTAAGGATTATATTTCAAAACACTTCTCGTAATTTCTCTCTCAAGCATGCATCTGGCTAAGACCTGGAAAAATGTTAAACAACAAGGGTAAGCTAGAAGCTCTGTGAGAAAAATTACAACGCAGAGGTATTTACTCAAAAACATAGATCATCCTGCTAATAGAAAAAAAAAAAAGAAAAAAAGAAAAAAAAGAATTTAACTAAGATTTATCAAATGTTACATCTCAATCACGATAGCAAGACAATTCTCTCCCAAACTTACGAGGTTAGGCTCACGATAGAGACTAGTGAATATGAACCACTCACTATCTCGAACAATATTAAAACTAGAGAATCGAATGTCTCCTTTCGAAAAAGTACTAATGGAGGGAAGACAATCCTATTCTAGAAATAATTAAGCCCACCACCATCTATAGAAATCAACAATTTCTTTTCTAAAGGATTCAATTTAATGTAACCGAAGGAATGTGCTCGACTTTGTGCCAATCCTCTCCTCCTATTACTGTCCTTCTTTTGAATGCTTCTGGCATGTTTCTGATATCCAATTCTTTAAGCGTGGTAACAAATCTTAATCCTTCTGGAGCCATTATAAATTTTCCGCACCAAACAATAAACAAACACTTTAAACGTGGTATTGCTCCTCTCTCCACTTTCCACTCCTCTAATTCAAATAACCGTTCAAGTTTTAGATATTGGAGTTGAAGAAATCCTTCTGTAGGGCAAACCATCTCCCTTCCCTCATATGAACGCTCACCCAATGAAAGATGTGTCAAGTTTGGGAGCTTTGATAGTATTACCATTGGATCCTGTTTAAGTTTTGAACGGATCAAGATTAAGGTAGTCAGCTTTGGTGGGAATTCATGATTCCTTTCTGGTAGATTCTCTACCATGCCTAACAATTTGAGTTTGCTGAGATTATAACAATGACCAAGAGGTGTAAGTGTTGGAAATGGATCTTCTGGGTGCTTGGTCACTAATGTTAAAGACTGGAGGCCACTGTTGTTCTTAGCAATAGAGTGGCAAATTTCCTCTCCATGAGATCTTGTGATACTCCTTATTTTCAGCTTGCGAAGGCTTTTCAAATTCACCGAACAACTTCTGATCCAGATATCGGCGTCCATCCTTCTCAATGTTTGGAGTTCTTCCAAAGTATCAATTCGCAATGGTTCGCATATCTCGGCCCGTAGATATCTTAGATGCTTCATCTTCCATATCACATCCGGTAATCTAGACGATGTGCTCAACCTCAGATCTAGATATTGTAGCCTCACCAAGTTGCCTATGGACGTTGGAAGCCGATGTGACTGTGTGTGATCTACAATCCCCAAGTACCTCAAGTGAATTAGATTTCCTATCTCATCAGGGAATGGTGATAAACTGATATTATTCAGATCTAGCACCCTTAACAGCTTGAAGCCTTGATAGATAGATTTCCAGTAGTATGGTTGGAAGAATTCATTGTCAGGGTTGAATAACAAGAGAGACCGTAAGTGTGAATTGGAATGATCAAGAGAAAAATACCCTGTGATCCCAGAATGGGCTACATAACGACGTGATTTAGCTGATGGAGGAGAATTTTTGTTCCCTGGATAGACATCAAAGAAATTTTCCTTCTCGGCCTTTGAGATAAACAGGTCTCTCAAAAGATCATGGATTCGGCACTTGGAGATTCTATTAATCCAATTCTTGTCGGCAACTTGAATCATGCTTCTATCGATGAGTTCGTTCAAGTAATCCTCAGCAATGTCCTCCATTCTTTCTTCATTCCATGGTATGAAACCCTCAGCAATCCACAATCGGATCAATCTCTTGATGTCAATTTCAGAGTCTTCGGGAAAAATGCCTATATAGAGAAAGCATGACTTGAGTTGATAAGGAAGATCATTATAGCTTAAAGTCAGTATCTCTGAGAGTTGATGTTGTTGATCTTTCATCAATTGCCGACCAATGTGGTCACGTACTCTCTGCCATTCGTGTGGCAACTTGGTGAACAATAAGCCTCCCAATACAACAACAGCAAGTGGTAAGCCACCACATTTTCCCACCATCTCTCGTCCCAAACTCTCCAAATTCGGAGGACAATTATTGTAGGAAGAAGGGAATGCTTTCTTACAAAACAGTTCCCAACTTTCCTCTTCGTTTAGAAACCTCAGCTCATGAACAAGGCTTCTTTCATCTTTACACGGAGCAACATTTTTTTTTCGAGTGGTGAGAATGACTACTTTTGTTCTTGTTGTCTGGCAAGGCTCTGCTCATACTACCCCATGCTCCTTCATCCCATACATCGTCAATTACCACCAAATATCGACATTGTTCTAGAAACTCATGAAGTTGGTCTTCCAAATCTACTTCAGTGTCCTTGTCCATTCTCTCCAACTCTTCTTTACTAAGCCTCTTGAAAGATTTTATCATTCTCTGCAGAACATCTTTGATACTGTACTCTGCAGAAACGTAAACCCAAGCATAACAATCAAAATGATTCCTAACATCAATACAATTGTATACCTTCTTAGCAAGAGTGGTCTTACCCAATCCCCCCATCCCTATGATTGAAATCACAAAGCGCCTTGGCTCTTCCTTAAGAAGCTGTAGCATTATTGCCTATGCATCGTCTTCTAAACCAACAATATGATCTTCCTCTATGCGTGGAGAGGATCGTCTTAGATCTCGAAGCCTTTGATGACGTTGATCATAACTCGTCCCAGCTGCTCCATCAATATTTCTGATGCCGTAAGTTTCTCTACTGCGAGAGAGATCAAGGATCCTGTTTTTGATTTCTTGGATCTGCTTGCCTATACTGTGAAGGTTAGCCTGTTTGTTGGGGAAACAAACCCATCTTTTCACACGATTCATGAATACCCTTGTCCTTTGAGCACCTCCTTCATGTACTTTGAGTATGAACGTGTCAATGACATCCTCAGCGTCATAAGCAACATCTCTTATATCAGATACCCATTGACTCACTCGCTCGTTTTCATCCTGCATTGCATCTGCATCTTTTAAGAAGCATTTGATCCGATTCAGTTCAGTTTCCATCCATTGAACTTGCCTGGTTACTCCACGTAAGAAAATGGTTTCTGTAAGGAGCTGATCGCCGAGCTTTTTTACGACGAAGGAAACAACAGCCTCGGCCATCCTATGCTTTCTTCTTGTTTTGTGTTGGTAGGAGGGAACAAAGAAGGGCTTTGTTGTGTGCCCGAGTGTTGACGATATACAATTGTAAATGACTGGAGGAATGAAGTCTCACCCCCAAAAAAAAAAAAAAAGTAAATAAAATGGAAAATGAATGTCTCATCAGTGGCCGTCGTTCGTTCAGAAAAAGGAATGGGCTATGAACCCCTTTTCTTTTTCATGTGTGAACGAGGAAAAAAGTGTCCCATTTGAATTTGGAATCTGAGAAAAATAATCAATGATAAAGCACAAGCACGCCATTATTTTCTTTTATCCTTTTGTGTTGATTGAAGACAGGCATATTATCTTCTTTGGTTGGACACAGGCGCTCCTTTAAACCGAAGTCTTCCTGTACACACCAGACAAGCAAATGGAGGATGGTCCAGTGCTTTACCGTCAAACTTTTCACACATGCACAACTGGCGAAACGATTAAAAAGTAGAAACATTTGGAAAAGACTTTGGAATCGGGATATACGTTGCGCCAAACACCATTCAGTAGAGAACATGAATGTACTACTGCTAGGGCCACACCTATATATAATAGCAACATTTCTTTGTTTTGAGTGGTGTACGGGCATAAAATTGCTTATGAAACATTTGCAAGCAAAAGTAAACAATACTTCAATACTTTAAAAAAATAAAAAAAAATAATAATAATAAAACAAAGGATGATGCTATATCAAGGAGATAGTTATTCTCAACATGACTGCAAGTTCGAATGTGAAAATCCATAGGAATCTCAGATATATCCATTAATGACCGCGTCCGAAATCTTATCTCTCAGTTTGCTACCATCAAATTTACTCACATCTTCAGGGAAGCCAATATGGCTGCAAACCACCTTGCCAACTTTGCCTTGTACAATTTCTCTTGGGTTTGGATTTCCATCCTCTCTATTTCACTTTCCTATGTTATCAGGGATGACTTTCAGGGGCGTGCAACTGCCCGGCTAGTTAAAAGGAATACTTTGTAACTTTCTTTTTGTGATGAATAAAATACGCTGCCTTTCTTACCAAAAAAAACAAAGGAGATAGTTTGTTATTGTTGATGGCCATTTTTACAAAGGTGTCATGTCATCAGTTAAGGATGACGTGGTAGGTCTAAGGCACATAGTGTCATGTCATCACCCTGAAAACTATTAAAACTGAGATTTGAGATATTAAGAGACTTTTCATAACTTGATTAGATCGGATTTGTCGAATGTTTTTGACAAACCAAACAGGGACTTAACCGAGTTATTTTTTGTGTGCCGAGCTCATCAGCAAACCCTGAGACTTAACCGAGTTATTTTTGGTGTGTCGAGCTCATTGTGTCACATCATCACCTCTGAAAACTATTAAAACTGAGATTTAAGATATTAAGAGACTTTTCATAACTTGATCAAATTGGATTTGTCGAACGTCTTCGGCAAACCAAACTGAGACTTAACCGAGTTATTTTTTCTGTGCCAAACTCATCAGTAAACCTGAGACTTAGACAAGTTATTTTTTGTGCCGAGCTCATTGGAAAATCTTGAGACTTAGCCGAGTTATTTTTAGTGTGCCGAGCTTATCAGAAAATCTTGAGACTTATAGCTAAGCTATTTTTGGTGTGTCAAGTTCATCGAAAAGCCATGAGAAAAGAGCCAAATTGTGCCTTTGATTAATTGTAAAAATGTATGAGATTGAGAAAGTATCGAAGGCGTTAGCCGAGCCGAAGTCGGGTTTGGCGTGTACTTCAGCAACGTGATCCTGAGGTACCTGGCCATCCCCGACTAGCCCCGGCTGACCCCAACAGGGGGTGCCTAGGCAAAAATACCTAGGTGCCAAGCCTGTCGGGGTCCAGTCGGCCTCGGTATTGGGGATCTTGGGCTTATTTTTTGTCGAACATTTTTTTGTTCCTCGGCAAAAGTGGACCTCGACACGATGGAACTTTTCCATACCAAAGCTCGTTTTGATAGTTACAAGGTCCGAAAAGCTCGTCATTTGCATTTAAGAATCCTCGACATAGAATGAGATGACGGAATTGAAGGTCGTGTCTGACATGGTACGCTCAAACTTATGAATAATTGGTTAAGAATTGACTGATTATGTGATTTGCATAAGTTTCTCGGGGAGGAGAGCTCCATCTTGAGCGAGAGCCCGTCGAGGGACGGGGTGGCGGATACAGGCACGGGTATTGGCGACATTCGAGCCGAACTCGACACGCCTACCTACGTTTTGACGAAGTTGAGTGACGATGAGATACGGTCTTGTGAGTTGCCATAAATGACTTGCTATGAATGAGTTGTCACCATAAGAATATGATAGTCAATTAAACACTACCCATTAACTTTGTGGTTATGCATTAATATAGGGAGTTACTATGTTAATGAGGAGTTATAGGGCTGCAGTTACAAGTGAGAACGATGGCGACACTTGTCACCATCCTAGAGATTCTCTTAGACTTATAAATCCTAGAAGGACTAAGGCTACGAGAGGGACAAAAAAAGACACCAAGTAGGAGTGAGAAGACTGTCGAATTCTCTTGGCACTCCATAATTAGTAGACTTTCATTAGAGAATCTTCAGCATACTCGAGATCTTGAGAGAGAAAGCGATTGAGAGGACTTATACGGAAACTCATAAGGAGGTATTCGTTTGTACTTGAGTATCTCCCTTCGTCAGATCGTAATTGTAGCCTACCTTCCATGCCTTCTCGGCCCGCTCCCCTAACTTTGTCAGAAATAAACATGTCAGGAACAACCGTATCTTAACGGTTTAGGCTCGAGTCGGATCTAGCTATTTTGATCCTGAGATATGTGGGAGGACACGCGAGCATCCTTGTCTACGTGGATATTGTCCAGCAAAATCCCACCTACATTAAATGATGACTCCACTGGGGAGTTAGATCATTTTCTGCCAAATTTTGAGAGATTTGATACTTGGTATTCTCATCCTTGATTTTCGCCAAGTTTCGTGAAATTTGACATTTGGCACTTTCATCTCGAATTTTATCGATGCCCGATAGTGCATTTTCCTTCATCAAGTTCCTTTCCTTCAGAAATGGCTAGAAGATGACGTGCTCTTACTGACTCTAATGTTATGAAGATCCCCAACTGTCAAATATTTTAACTTCCAAAAACAAAGAAGTGGTTGACTCACAGTCTCCTGCCCCAACCGAGCCTCCGATGGGCCTAGGGCATCCCACTACCGATCTAAACCGGATTATTGGAGATCTTGGGCTTATTTTTTGTCGAATATTTTTTTGGTCCTCGACAAAAGTGACCTTGCCACGATGGAAATTTTCCATACCGAATCCCGTTTTTGATAGTTACAAGGTCCGAAAAGCTCGTCATTTGCATGTAAGAGTCCCCAACATAGAATGAGATGACGGAATCGAAGGTCGTGTCCGACATGGTGCGATCAAACTTATGAATAATTGGTTAAGAATTGACTGATTATGTGATTTGCAGAAGTTTGTCGAGGAGACCTCCATCTTGGGCGAGAGCCCGTCGGGGGACAGGGTGGCGGATACAGGCACGGGTATTGTCGACATTCGAGCCGAACTCGGCACGCTGACCTACGTTTTGACGAAGTCAAGTGACGATGAGATACGGTCTTGTGAGTTGCCACAAATGACTTGCTACGAATGAGTTGTCACCATAAGAATATGATAGTCAATTAAACATTACCCATTAACTTTGTGGTTAAGCATTAATATGGGAATTTTCCATGTTAATGAAGAATTATAGGGTTGCGGTTACAAGTGAGAACGATGGCAACACATGTCACCATCCTAGAGATTCTCTTAGCCTTATAGATCCTAGAAGGACTAATGCTACGGGAGGGACAAAAAAAGACACCAAGTAGGAGTGAGAAGACTCTGTCAAATTCTCTTGGCACTCCACACTTGGTAGATTTTCATTAGAGAATCTTCAGCATACTTGAGATCTTGAGAGAGAAAGCAATTGAGAGAACTTAGACGGAAACTCATAAGGAGGTATTAGTTTGTACTTGAGTATCTACCTTCGTCAGATCGTAATTGTAGCCTACCTTCCACGCCTTCTTAGCTCGCTCCCCTATCTTTTTCAAAAATAAACATCTCAGGAACAACCGTATTATAACAGTTTAGGCTCGAGTCGGATCTAGCTATTTCGATCCTGAGATATGTGGGAGGACACGCGAGCATCCTTGTCTACGTGGATATTGTCCAGTAAATTTCCACCTACATTAAATGATGACTCCACTGGTTGCCAAATTTTGAGAGATTTGATACTTGGTATTCTCATCCTTGATTTTCGCCAAGTTTCGTGAAATTTGACATTTGACACTTTCATCTCGAATTTTATCAATGCCCGACAGTGCATTTTCCTTCAGAAATGGCTAGAAGATGGCGTGCTCTTACTGACTCTAATGTTATGAAGATCCCCAACTGTCAAATATATTAACTTCCAAAAACAAAGAGGTGGTTGACTCACAGTCTTGTGCCCCAGCCGAGCCTCTGATGGGCGAAGGGCATCCCACTACCGATCTGGATTATTGGGGATCTTGGGCTTATTTTTTGTCGAACATTTTTTTGGCCCTCGGCAAAAGTGGACCTCGGCACGATGGAACTTTTCCATACTTAAGCCCGTTTTTGATAGTTACGAGGTCCGAAATGCTCATCATTTGCATGTAAGAGTCCTCGACATAGAATGAGATGACGGAATTGAAGGTCTGTGTCCAACACGGTACGATCAAACTTATGAATAATTGGTTAAGAATTGACTGATTATGTGATTTGCAGAAGTTTGTCGGGGAGAAGATCTCCATCTTGGGCGAGAGCCTGTCGGGGGATGGGGTGGCGGATACAGGCACGGGTATTGTCGACATTCGAGCTTAACTCGGCACGCCAACCTACGTTTTGACGAAGTCGAGTGACTATGAGATACGGTCTTGTGAGTTTCCATAAATGACTTGCTACGAATGAGTTGTCACCATAAGAATATGATAGTCAATTAAACATTACCCATTAACTTTGTGGTTATGCATTAATATGGGGAGTTGCCATGTTAATGAAGAATTATAGGGTTGCGGTTACAAGTGAGAACGATGACTACACTTGTCACCATCCTAGAGATTCTCTTAGCCTTATAAATCCTAGAAGGACTATGGCTACGGGAGGGACAAAAAAAAAAACACCAAGTAGGAGTGAGAAGACTGTCAAATTCTCTTGGCACTCCACACTTAGTAGATTTTCATTAGAGAATCTTCAATATACTCGAGATCTTGAGAGAGAAAGCGATTGAGAGGACTTAAATGGAAACTCATAAGGAGGTATTAGTTTGTACTTGAGTATCTCCCGTCGTCAGATCGTAACTTTAGCCTACCTTCCACACCTTCTCGGCCCGCTCCCCTATCTTTGTCAGAAATAAACATCTCAAGAATAACCGTATCATAACGGTTTAGGCTCGAGACAGATCTAGCTATCTCGATCCTGAGATACGTGGAAGGACAGGCGAGCATCCTTGTTTACGTGGATATTGTCCAGCAAAATCCCACCTATATTAAATGACGACTCCACTGGGGAGTTAGATCATTTTCTGCCAATTTTTGATAGATTTGATACTTGGTATTCTCATCCTTGATTTTCGCCAAGTTTCGTGAAGTTTGACATTTGGCACTTTTCTCTCGAATTTTATCGATGCCCGATAGTGCATTTTCCTTCATCAAGTTCTTTTCCTTCAGAAATGGCTAGAAGATGACGTGCTCTTACTGAATCATAACCTTATGGAAGATCCCCAACCGTCAAATATATTAACTTCCAAAAACAAAGAGGTGGTTGACTGACAATCTCGTGCGCCAGCCGAGCCTCCGATGGGCCAAGGGCATCCCACTACCGATCTGAACCAGATTATGACGGCATTTCACGAGCTGAACAATCGTGTTACTGAAGCCTTGGCAAGTATTACTGCAACTCGTTGAGTTTCTCCACCACCCGTGGTTGCCGAAGAATTGCCAGAGCATCCATGCCAAGAAGTTGATCCGATCGTCAACTCAAAACCACAGAATATGGATGGATACATGATGCTTGATCGATGTCAACGCACTTCTAAGGCGTGAAACGGTGTTGTTGCCAAACAATGATGCCGACTATGATTTTCGTCCTCCCAATGCGACAGACATCTTGAAAAACCTTATCCCAAAGGTTATGTACTGCCAAAGTTCATCAAGTTCAATGGAAAGATCGGAAACGCCAAATAACATGCTACCGTTTTAGGACGGAATAGAGAGAGGGTTTCATCTTGGATTTCTTCTCTCATATTTTGTTATGATCCTAATGGTTAAGTGCTTAACCAAATGAGCTTCCATAAGTTATGGGCTTCTTGAACAACGGTTAGGTCCGTATCAAATGGTATTAGAGCAGGTACCGCATCTCAAGTTCAAATCATGGTGAGAACAAATTGGAGCAAAGTCTTAAAAATAAAGAAAAAAGGGACCTACTGCCAGTTGGCCACCGTGGAAGTTAGCTGTAGAAGCGTGGTGGAATGTTATGATCCAAATGGTTAATTTCTTAGCCAAATGAGTTTCCATAAGTACTGGGACTTTTGGAACAACGGTTAAATCCGTATAATATTTTTCTTCTCGTTTCACTTCGATCTCTACCCCTTTTTGTAGCCACCGAATGACTAAGATCGACCTCATCCCTTCAGATCCGACTTAACCAAATGAGTTTCTATAACTCATGGGGCTTTTGGAACAACGGTTAGGTCCGTATCATATTTTTCTTCCCCTTTTACTTCGATCTCTGCCCCTTAGCCACCGAATGGCTAAGATCAACCTCATCCTTTCAGATCTGAATTGGGGTCTTCATCTTAATCATAATCTCGTCCTCCCCTCCCACCCCTTCTCAATTTGGCTTGATCTACATCCGAACCCTTTGCCCCACTTGTTTCTCCCTCTCTTCCCTTATCCGATGTCTTCTCTCCCTAATCCTGAAGAAGGGAAGGAATAAGACGAAACACCCAAGACTAGAACCAGCAACACTTATGTTAGAAAAATCGACCATGATCAATTTTCAAATATGGTTAAAGAAATGACTGGTTCTATTGGTCAAAGTCTAAGCCATGATGTCAAAACATTCTGCCCAAGGGCACTCTACTCCAGATGAAGACTACTAATTTTTATGGCCAAAATAGCATTCTGGTCGGCCGAAATAGCATTCTGGCCGGCTGAAATTACGATCGATTGACCTTGTTCGGGGGGTATTTCAAGCTTGGCCTACAAAGGTATGGTCAAAGAAGGCCAATATCCATTAAAATATCATCGGCTAATATTTTTTATTCACCTCTTGGACATTTTCCTACACATGCGTCAAATATCCAAGAGGCGGGGGGCAATGTTTAGGCGAAAATTTACTTCCACATCCCGATCGTGCCATGTGGAGCCAAATCCTAGTCACCAATGGACCAGATTTTATCATGTGGCACATCATGAAGATGACACATGGCATGCACACATGTAGACTTCAATGTAGTTATGATAACTACCCATGCATGGCACATCCTAAAGAAGAGACATGGAGGTGGTAGTTATTATAAGTACCCTCACATGGCACATCATGAAGATGACACATGGCAATATCTTTTAAAGCTTCAAAAATAATTTTTACAACTACCTATATGTGACAAGAGAAGGAAATTTCAAGTCAAAAAAGGCAACTAGCTTCAAAAGTTGTTAATCTAAGATCTTGGCAACGAATCAAAGGGGCCGGGGGCGGGGGGGGGGGGGGG
>JAUPMG010072333.1:0-13127 GCA_031762675.1 Pachysandra terminalis
AGTGATTGTGCACATTAACTAAACATACAATTAGTGTACAATAGTGTAATAAGGCTAAATATGAAATATGAAGTTTAGATCATGGTTTAAATCATCATAATAGTCAATCAAATCAATTTATACCAGATGTATGATTAATCACAATTAAATATGAAACAATTTAATTCAACCTTTAATTCATGTCATGGAATAATTATAATTAACATACAACGCATCATATTTAATCAAGCAATAATTATATAAAAAACTTCCTAACAAACAACCCAACCTGGCAACCTGGCAACCTGGTTGTCCGACAGGCTAACCGGCACGCCGGTTGGTCCGCCGGCAGCCTAGGCAGAGGCTGGAAATAGCAATCATACAAAGGTTAATCCTATTGGCAGGCTAACCGACACGCCGGTTGGCCTCCTGTAGGCTAGGCAGGAACCAAACATCACAACAACAGACAAAGGTAGCCACCGGCATGCCGGTTGGTCCGCCGGTGGGCTAGGCAGAGGGCTTCACAACGGGGTTTGGGAACCGGTGGGATTCTGGCTCCGGCAGGCTACCGGCACGCCGGTAGGCTGCTGGAACTATTTAGGTGCAACCGTCAGCCTAACCGGCACGCCGGTAGGTCGCCGGTTGGGTTTTCTAGGTTTTCCCAAATTTGACATACAATCATTAATTTGGTCGTAACTTGGTCAATACTGATCGGAATCACTTCAAACTTGCTTTGTTGGAATATTAAATCATAGAGGAGTATAAGAAAAATACAAAATAAAATATATAAAATTATTAAGATAGGCTATTTAATCGATGAACAAAAAAGTTTATAGGTTTCGGGTTGTAGGTTTCTAGTATTTACACAGGGTCAGAAAATAAATCATAAATTAGTCAATGCTCAATGGAATCAGTTCAAACTTATTTTGTTGGATTCCTAACAAACAGGGGAATCTCATAAAAATATAAAATATTTACAGTGGTCCAGGACTCAGCCGATCAGGTTTGTATAGTTTTCCAGTTTCAGTTCTTAAGTAAAAAGTATATAACAATTATTTAAGGTTGTGCTATGTCATATTCATTGAGTATGACCTAGACACCTAAATCCAAATCCAAAATAAAGAATAATTGAATTACTTACAGTGCTCTAGCCTGTAGGATCTTCTTCTTCTTCTTCTCAGTTCAAATCTAAACTATTCTTCTTCTCCAAGCTCCAGCTCCAGCTATCTTCCACAACCTCTCTCTCTCTCTCTCTCTCTCTCTCTCTTAGATGAATATTCACACGTCCTGTTTTAGTGTATATACAGTCTTCTTGTTGATTTATGAGTTGTATCTAGTTTAGGATTGTGTATTAATTAATAGCCTTTAGATCTAAGTTAGTTTAATTACTGCCCTTGGATTAAAGTGTTCTAGTCTTACTTAAACTTGTCTTTTATTATCTTATTTAATGTAGGATCCTAATATAACTTGTAGGCTTTGTTTTTAAACTGTTTGGGAGTCCTAGTCACTTTCTAACTCAAGTTTTCTAGAAGACATTTAATAAAAACGGGATTAATTATGTTTTAAGTTTAAGTTGTGGGTTTTAGGCCTTAAGCCCATTAAGCTCCTTAATTAATTAGGATCCTTACTTAATTACTTAAGACCAATTAAGGTTTATAAGCCTAGTTCCTTTTAATTAAGCCCAAGACTCATTAATTAAGCCCGACACTTAATTATATAAGCCTTAAACATTATAATATGATTTAATGTATGATTATATAAAGTTCTCATACAATAATATAAGTTAAATTAAGTATATAGTTATAATATAAGTATTTAAGGATATAGCTTATCCTATTAAATTACTATTGTACCATTGTATAAAAAGAATTTTCTGTTTCAGTTTTTCGTGTTGTTACAATATGAGTGTGCTTAGTAGTGATTACCTGGTTTTCATATAGAAAACAGTTGTTGGATTATATGAAACAGGATATTCGTCTGTGTTGGATGTTGCGTGAATGAGTGGCGTTGTTTGAACTGTCGGAGTTATCTCCGTCATTTGAATTCAGAATGATTGGAGAAGGAAGTTCGGGTGTGGGAGATTCGTTGAAGCAAGATTAGTATCCTGATGTGATGTTGATACAAGAGGACCGATCGAGTGAGCTTTTAGAGAGATTCAAGGAGCTGAGACCATCTGCGTATGAAGGTTCGACTGATCCCTTGAAAGCACAAGAGTTGCTGGGTTAGCTCGATCATATTTTCAAAGTTTTGGAATGTGAGGATTTGGAGAAGGTGTGGCTAGCTACCTTCGTACTTGAAGGAGAGGCTAAGAGATGGTGGAAGACCTCACTAGAGGCGATGGGAGAAGAAGATGTGTTGGGAGAGATTCAAGGGTATGTTCCTAGAAAGGTACTTCTTAAGAAGCTGAAGAGAGGATAAGGGACTAGAGTTCATGAAGCTGAAGCAGAGTAGCATGTCAGTGGTAGATTACGAAGCCAAATTCACCGAACTGTCACAGTTTGTTCCATACGTCGTGGATACCGAGGAGAAAAGGGCATACATGTTCAGCAATGGATTGAAGGGAGGCATCCAGTCAAAGTTGAGGGTGAGTAAGTTCACGAAGTACAAGGATGTGGTGACCACAGCTAAGAGATTGGAGGAGTTTATGGTGGAACAACGAGAGATCTGAGATCAAAGGAGATTAGAGCGAAAGAGAAAGAAACAAGAAAAGGAACATCAAGGGAACTCAGAATATTAACATCAATGTGAGTCAGCACTTCTTATGAACCAGATATGTTACAACTGTGGGAAGAGAGGTCACATTCAGAGGAGTTGACATCTATCACCGACACTTCAAGACGCGAGACCTACAGTCCCAGATTACCACCTGTCTCCGCGATTGCAACGACAACAACAAGCGCATCAAGTACCAATTTACCTTCATGCCATCTGTCTGCCCGGAGACTATATGGAAGAGGATGCCCGCAAGGGATATCCACATCAGTTCAAGGACCAGGTATGTAAATTTTGAGGATGAAATTCTTTTAAAGGGGATAGATTGTAATGACCCAAAAATTTTCATAAGTGATTTTGGGTCAAAACTGTGATTTTCAAAATTTTTGAGTCGGAGGTTTAATGAATTTGGGAGTTTTGAGAAATTTGCTAAGAACTGATTTTATTGGCTAGCACACATGGAAACTCCTACATGAGCACACACCTTAGCACCCTCACATAAAAATCTGAATCAAGGGTGGGGATTTTGTCACTTAAAGAAAACCAAGATCTAAGGGTTAAGAGTTAAGGAGGGAAAAGAATAGAGAGGGGTTCTAACCTTTTCTCTCATTTTTATGTGTTGAGAAGAAGAGAACAAGAAGAGAAGACGAAGATCAAGAAGAAGAAAAAGAGGAAGAAGAAGAGGAAGACTGACTTGACGATTCAAAGCTAACGATCTAGGGTTTCACGTTCTTAACGAGGAAAGTACATTGTGTACTTCTTGGATTCCATGCTTGGATGATTTCCATGAAGAAAACATGAGAATTGTGTTGTGATTCATGATTCTTGAATGTTTTGATTCATACATTTTGTGACTTAGTATTTAGATTTGTGTATTTTGTATCTTAAGGTGTAGATTTACTTATTTCATACTCTTGAGTTCATTTTGGATGTTTATTTATCTCTAATTGTTTATGGATTGATTTCAATTGCATGTGTGACTAATGAATAGTTTGAGTTATGTATTTCAGACCTATATTTTCACGGGGGAGGAGGAGGCCAAATATAATGGAATAGGAGAAACGAGCTTGGGGCGAAATAAGGGTAAGAAAGACCCAAAAATTGTGCTCATCGGTGGGTGGTCGGTCCACCGACGGTACCCACTGACGGAGAATAAATCACTTGAACAACTGTCGGGGTTCGTCAGTCCACTGACGGGACTTGCCAACGAGTTAGGGCATAGACCAGCCCCGTCGGTGGATCGTCGGTGGCACCAACGGATCCGCTGACGATTCAACCACAGAGGGGACACTGTCGGTGGCACGTCAGTCCATCGATGGGATGTAACGACCCTAAACCTGAAATAAGGATCAAATTGTAATCTAATGGTGTAATTGGGGTCAAAATATAATTTTGTAAACTTAATATGGGTTGGACTTTGAATAGGACGTATAAATATTACCTTGGTTAACGGGCTGGCCTAATTAGGTTAAAGGCTTAGTAACTTAATTAATCTAATTAGTGTAATGGGCTTAATTAGTGGGCTTAAATTAATAGGATTAAATTAATGGGAGAAAAACGTGTGAGTTTAAGTGGGGATAGTTTGGTAAATTAACCAGGATGAGAATTAGAATTGTACTAGAAGGATAATTACAATAAAGGATTGAGATTAGATTAGGATTTGTTTCTAATTTAATTAGGATTGGGATTAGGAAGTTGAATTGGAGAAGGAAAGGTAATATTGACTAGTATGTGGGATTTTATTTAAAGAGAGCTTTGGGTAGGAGTCGTTCACAACAAGAGGAAAGAAAGGTTAGTAATTGGTGTGTGAAGAGAGAAAGAAAGAGGAACGACTGTAGCTGGTTTGAGAAGTAGAAGGAAGAACAAACTAGGATTATCTGCAAACAAGCATAAAGGTAAGTTGCATATTTTGTATTGTCTTCTTAGGAATTCGGGGTTCATTCGTATGTATGATTATATATATCTGCAAGTTCATCATCATGGTATATAAATTTTTATGCTATAGTGTGTTTTATCATACTTAATTGGTCCTTGATGTAGATTTTGGTTGTGTGTTTGCATGATCTGAATTGAACCATGACATAAATTAGTTGTGCTAATATGTTGTTTAAATTATGTTTACTTAGTATATAATTGCTAATAGGATCAATATGTACTCATTAAATAAGTGGGGATTGAAATCGGATGTGAAAAGATGAGTTGAGTTTACCCAGAATATTACCAGAAACGTGACCCATCGATAGGCGTCGGTACACCGATGACCCTACCGACAAGGAGCCACTGCGACCCATCGGTAGGCGTCTGTACACCGACGACCCTACTGACAGGGAGTCACTGTAGCCCATTGGTAGGCATTGGTACACCAACTACCCTACCGATGGAATTTAATAACTAGATCATAGCAGTCGGTAGGCGTCAGTACACCGCCCACCCTACCAAAGGAGACCTAACCACCCAGATTGGAGTTGATCGGTAGGTATCGGTACACTTACCAACCTACCGACGGATTTGATTTTGCATAATTGACTGTTTTGACTTGGGAACATGACTATTTGAACTAGGTTTGTGAACCATACGTATTTAAATATTATTAATCGATTATGGGTGTTTGATTTCTTATGCTAGCATGTGTTTATTATGTCTATATGTTTTGGAAAGGATTCTTGTGATGGCTTCCTAATGATTGTTCGGGTGTATGGGCGCCCGGATAGCTTCCGAAGGGTGTTATCATCGGAGATCCTACGGATTGTAGTGAAGGAGTCTTGTGATGGTTTCCGGCAGATTATTCCGGTGTATGGGCGCTTGGATATATTCCGAAGGATTCTATCACCAGAATTCCTATTGTTTAGGATACTTTAGTTTGAGATGGAACTTGTGGTTGTGGGTAATCGTCTTGTATGATAGGCCTCCCTGGGTTGATTCCCTAAATGTACGTGGGTAAATATCCTATTTGAAGGCCTCTCTGGGCGTTAATCCCTAAATGTATGGAAATAGCTTCAGGGATTGAGCCCGATAGATTGCGAATCCTACAAAACCACGTTGTACACATGGGATATAGAATGTGGAGACAAATTGACCCTAAGGTCGTAAACCGGGGTGTTGGTGGAGATTTGTGAGCCGTCTGATCACAGAATAGTGGAGTGCCATCTATGCATTAATTTACATGTTGGAATCCTTGTGGACTATGAATTGGCTTGTATAACTTGTTACTGTCATATGATTGTTGTTTATGCCATGATAATGTATGTTGTTTGTACTGATATAATCCCTTGAGGATGATGACTTTTACTTCTTACTAGGCATTCCAAGCTCACGAAACCTGTTATTGTTGCAGGTTAAGATGATTGGATGATATTGCGCAGATTTGATGCGATTTAAGTATGTTATTTTTCTATTTTGATTAGTAGTTAAATCTTATGTAATAGGCTAGCTAGTTAATATTTTATGGGTTGTATGCTCTTCTGAAGCCATTTGAATTGTTATTACGCACTCTGATTGGTTTAATAGAAGCATGATTAGACTTTCATTTTATGGGCTGTTGTTGTGAGCCGCGTTCCATGGTTGGGAACCCGAAGGTTGCACCTTGTGATCCGTGCCACCCACTTAGGGATTTCGGGCATTGGGATCTAGGCGTGACATTGGCCCGCCAACAAGGACTGCTCTTTTTAGGTGCTCTGGTTAGTGGATTCGTCGGTCCACCGACGGGTGTCGGTCGATTCGTCGGTGGCACCGACGAGACTCGCCGAGGAACATTTTCTTTTACCCATAGACTTGGTCGGTGGATTAGCCGGTCCACCGATGGCACCCGCCGAAGGGAGTGTTTGAGGCATAATGAGAAGGACTTGAGGGTAGGGTTTCGCATTCAAATTTTAGATGTTGATGCTCATGAAATTGTTGAGGTGATTATTGATCATTATGGTTTGAATGAAGAATGAATCCTTAATGTTGATTATCTTTACTCTGTACAAATTGATCAACAGTTGTATACTCTGGAGGACTTTAGATTGTAAGGTGTTGTATAAACCGGATAGATTGAAACATGAATCTCTTATTCCTATACATGACCCATAGTAGTTGTAAATAGTGATTAATTCCGTGAATTTGGATTGTGCTGATCAAAAGCTTAGTAGATTATATTGTTGATTTGTGTATGGTTCTACATGAACATTGGTGCCATGTGATTATGGACTTATGTAAAACGCATCAGTTATTTATTTAGTTACTTATCTCTTGCATATAAAGATGTGTATGATTCAGTACGGATTGAATGAATCATGTTATGCAATTATGATTATTCTCATGCATATCATGTAGCTAAATGTTAATTCTATGCATTAAAGGACATTCATGCATTGTGGGTCCCTGTATGGGACTCAGACCCTAGACTGATCTTGGCTCCTCTTAAGGAGGACCTAGGGATAACGTGAGGATATTTGGAATCCGAGTTGAGTTACAAATGAGAGATAACTTCTCTGGAGCCTCGAGTGGACTATATATAAATCGAAATGATTTATGGGTGAGGGATTGGCTACCCCAAGAGCCCGAGGATACCTATATATTGTGTTATATATATAGATGGAAATCTGATTGATAGGTGTAATAACCCAAAAAAAACTTAGGGGTTAATGTGAAGTTAATAAGAAATTAGGGGTTAATTTAAAATTTTTGTAATTGCTGAGCTGTTTGACTTTGATTGGTGGATTGTACAACAAGGAGATTGTGTACAACACATGCAATTTAAATCACTAAAGTTAAACGTATGGCCTAGATTTCGCAGTAACTTTTGCATCTCAATTAATGGTAGAGATTAAAAGTTAAAGAAATAGTAAGATTCTCTCTAAAATACAATAGAAACTAGAAACTCACATGGGCTGGAATTTAAAACTTCTAGAAACAAAATATAAGCTTTTAACTAACAATTGTAAGAAACCCATATTAGAAACTAACACACATAGGTTGAGATTTTCATCCAATGACTGAGATTAATGACTCCCAATCAATGGCTGAGATTAAAGGTTAATAGTTGCTAATCAAGAGAGTCTTTAAGTGTCTATATAAACATAGGATCATTAAGAGGTTTGAAATCACATTAATTCATTGGAGAAGAAGAAGAAGAAGAAGACGAAGAAGAAGAAGAAGAAGAGGAAGATCAAAGGTGTGATACACTACACCACACGATCAAAATCAAGGTAAGTATCCAAGTTTAACATAACTTATGGTTTTAATAGGTGCTTTGTTATTTTTCAATTGTTTTCCAAAAAGTTTTACCTGTTTTTCAAGTTTAATGATAGGAGGAGGTAAGATTGTTTTCATGCATTGATTTCTGTGATATTTTTATTGGGTTTTATTCGGAATTGAATTTAACTATAGTCTCTTAACAAAGTTTTATGATTTAAGTTGAAGGAAAGATGGAAATCTGGAGTTTTGGCTTAATCCTGAGCTTTGGTATACCCCTCGGCATACCAAAGAGTCCACCGAAACTGCCCAGAAATGTTCGGTTAACCACTCAACATACCGAAGGTCCACCGAACCCAATGGAACCATATTTAGACTTCTGGAAAGTACACGGAGACCTAACCGAGACCCCACCGAACACAGGGATCCAAATTTGACTCCCTGGAGAGTACACCGAACTGACACACTAGGCATACCAAAACCTAACCGAGTCTGACAATGTGACCAACCTAGAACCTTTAAGATTTTCGGCATACCTTTCGGTACACTGAAAAGCCCACCGACACCTAACCGAGCCTGTTCGGCAGACCCCTCGGTCTACCGAAATTCAGAAACTTAGGTTGTTTGATCTAGAATTTCACACACATGTATAATATGACCTGATCTAACTGAATATCCTATTATTTTGGCTCGAATCTACGTGTATCATATGCTCATATCTCAATTGATCTTATTGGCTATGTTTGATTAACTTGCTCAACCTACTTTCATATTAAATGCTTATATCATTGTTTGTGTATGCTATCATGTTAATTAGGATCATTACACATTGTACACATGATTTGAATGATTAGTTAATGAGTACTTATTCATTTGCACATCATTGGCTTTATGATTATGGATTTGGTCTAAAGGCTTTACCCTTTTGTATTTGAATCCATATTCTAAATTTGAAGGCTTTAAGAGTGAAGTTATGATCTGGAAATCAAAATGAGTGAGGAGACTTGTATTTTATGTGCTGAGGGACTAGCTATCCCAATATAGCAATTTATTTGTCCTATGGACTTTATTGAGTGAATCTGTTAGTTATTGATAAATAATGTTTCCCTGAGGAGATTTCATAGTTGTGATGCCTTTGATATTTTTCCCTTGATCAAAAATAAATGGGGGAATTGTGCCCTCTACGTCGAAGCCCCTTAAAACTATGATGTACACATAGAATATCCTATCTTTGAGAGTGGCCGTGTATGCAAGGGATGGTTCATTACGACATCTTGCTCAAGGATGGATCGGTCTTTTGGGGACTTACGTTATGAATACACCATACAACCTGCATTGCATATTAGATATTGTTTGCTAGATCACACTTGGTTATTTTACATGATAGATGCACAGCATGCATTATTAAATCTTGACCATATGTATATAACACATGTTTTACTTGCATATTGACACTTATAACTGATTACATGATCACAATCATCATACATCATATTGATATTATTGTTTATTGGATTACGATTGGAGAGTAGCATTGTCCCTACTTCAATCATATATTGTGCAAAACTTGTTTATTTACTAAGCTAAGTGAAGCTTACGCTTTCGAGCAACCATATTTCAGGAATTATAGAAGAGGATGACTTGGATTATAGAGACCAAGCCCTGGACCAAAGTTTGGAGGAGACTACTGATTTTATCAAAGAAACTAGTTAGGAAATTAATTAAGGATTTTACTCATTTTTGCTGGCTTACATGCCAAGGTTTACTCATGGCAATTGTTGGGACATATTTTACATAGGGATTTGATTAGCATGAAACTAAGTATTTTATTTTGATTTTCCTCTACAATGATGATATGTTTTGATTGGAATAGCCTTATTTTCAATATTATATAAATTCTCAGTTTTTATTTATGGTTTGGCTATTATTGATATCCACTCCCATTGTGGAATTGGGTGAGAGTTATATTTCAGACTTAAAGGACTCAAATGAGAACTTTTAGGTTTGAGATGTGATAGCAGGTGTGGTGTCCGGTGACGTGCCACGGAGGGAGGTTCACGAAGATGATGCCCTCGGAACCACCCTCGCGCGGGAGGATGTTTTGGTTCCTGATCCAAGTGGAGGTAGTGTTCCCTCCAAGAGTTGCAACCCCCCGTAACTATGCTGTACACACAAGATCCACTGCTGGCCTTAGCCCGATGTGGTCCATGCATCCGTGGTAGTGATGCATGGTGGCGTAGTGGGATTATTGTGGACATCCAACATCACAATACCCAATCTCATTCATTGCATTCAAGTGAATTGTAATGGCCATCATGTTTGGCTAGTAGCTTACTTGTTCATATCATTACATCTAATGAACCAACCATTGCATTTCCTTATGGCATGGCATGCATTCATGGATATGTATTCGAGTGTGTGAATCTTAGTTAGTACATTGTACTTGCTGAGCACGTAGCTCAGGCCTTTCTGGCTTCCAACATTTCAGGTGACATAGTTTGCGATGCTGTGGTGGATACCTGGATGACTCGAAGGCAGTGACGAGAAGACTTGGCTTTCTTCTGCGTACCTGCTGTCTTGGACTGTGTATTTTGACTAGAGTAGTTGAACGCTTTTGGTTATGCTACGTTTTCAGCCTCTTCTTGTACTTGTGGTTTATTGATGATGTATTTTAAAACATGTATCAGTTTAAATCATCTTTATATTTATTTTGCTTCCGCTGTTGATCCACTGTTTTAGTTTGGATCTACTGTTTAGTTATTTAGTGGTTGCCACCCCCTTGGGTTGTGTGTTTGGGGAAGGGGGTGAGAGTCATGCCTTGAATCCTAGACTATGCTCATGTGTTCATGAAGCATACCCTGGAGTTCGGGTCGTGACAATAGTAATCTTCCACAAAAAGTCACATATACAAAATATTCCTAATTTATCAATTCCAACACCACAATTGGTCTAATTACGTCAAATATAACATGTATGCAAATTTTCAATCAAATCGGAGCACTTTCAATATTTTTGGCTAGCCTATGGGCAGTCTATACCTAGCCGACAGGGTTCGGTAGCCTTGGTCGGCTGACCTATTCCCTCGGATGCTTGGCCATGGGCCAAAACAAGAAAACACAGTGAGTCGCCTGGCCATCGGCTGACCGACCACTGATCAATTGCTTGGCTAGGGGCCAAAATCCAATCGATTGGTCCTCGGCTGGCCGTTGAGCAACCAATTAGCTAAAAAGCCTGTCGGCTGACCGCGTCGACTAGCCAATGGTCAACCGATCTGCCCCAAAACCTGTCGGCTGACCCCATCGGCTAGTCAGCCGAAGCTTCGGACATCCCAGAAAACTGTAGATTTTGGTATTTTTCTTTATTCTTTGGCATAAATTTGTTAAAACACACATATCAAAGTACAATTTCGAATAAAACCCAATATTTACATCATGATAAACTCACTAGTTCTTACATTGATCTTGTATGGTATTTAATCCTAGAAAAATAGTATCTCTATCATGTTTTTTAAGAAAGAGTAGAAGAAAGAGATATGCTATGTTATACTCACTAAATATGATGTATGCACCTAGTTCATATCGTAAATAAGGTTTAATCTGAATACTTACCTCGAATCTTAATGGTGTTGCTTTTTCTTCTTCTTTAAGCTTGATCTTCTGTAAATCCTTAGCTTCTCCAGGCTCTGATACCACCTTTGTCACATCCTAAACTTGAAAGTCTCAATTGAGTCCCCAAATTTAAGCTGTAACTCTCACCCCGTATCCCTATGTGAGTGGATAAGCAATACATTATCAAACCAATGAATTAAGTAAGAAAATTATAAAGTAAAGTTCTGGAAAATAATATTATTAAGAATAATATCCAACCAAAATAATCTTCAAACAGAAAACAGCGGAAATAAAATATAACTCTAAGTCTCCTGCTTCAATCAAAATACTAGTAAACTATTCAAATCTGGGCTTAATTATAATAACTCTTTAAAAACATAAATCCAATAAGTCCTACTAAAAAGTCTACTAAATTAATTAATGAAAATTTTAATAATAACGAAGGTCTTCTTCATCTTCTTGTCCTCCATCTTGGTTGTCACAAACCAAACCAGAAAATCCCAATTATGAGATTTCGGGCAATAATTCGTAATTCTCACCCCATATCTCAATGGGAGTGGAAAGCAATAATCAAAATATAAGCGGAAGAAATTAACAGTTCTAGTAAGATATAAGTAACAGAAATATAAAATCTAATCTAATACAAGACTAATAAAAGGAAGGCTAGTTCTAATACAACTCTACAACTAAATCCAAGTCATCCATACCCAT
The DNA here is from genome assembly GCA_031762675.1 of Pachysandra terminalis. Lineage (NCBI taxonomy): Eukaryota > Viridiplantae > Streptophyta > Magnoliopsida > Buxales > Buxaceae > Pachysandra > Pachysandra terminalis. Next base: position 12,186 of record JAUPMG010072333.1, read on the forward strand.
TCCCGAGCTCTCTCTTCGTGATCAAGCTCCAAGACCTAAAAATATTAATCAACAAACATAAGCTGGAAAGCCCGGATGAGTAGTCCTTCGATGCAAGGTATTTACTCATATCCTAATATTATGAGAAAAGTACAAATAATATATATCTTATGTGATAAAGATAGCATATGTGCATATGGTGACAAAGTAGTAAACAACAGAGGTCACACAATGTATAGTTTTCTCCCAACCTCACTTGGTATTAAATCAAAGGTCCACAACATAGTATTCACATGCCTAATTCTATATGAAAATTAGATCAAGTGTGTAATATATTTGATACTCAAAATGATATCAACAGAGAATTTGAAATGCAAATGCAAGGGGGTGCTATATGGTATGTAAAATATAGTAAATTCCGACATGATCTCAATACAAATATCCAGGATGACCCACCAGTGTGAATTCATCCCCGTACACACGGCTAAGGGAAAGGATTATTCTATATGCGCAACATAGTTTTATGGGTTTTCAATCAAGGAGGCACAATCCCCCCACTTATTTTTTATCATGGGTAATACTCCGAGGTTTTCACTAATGTGAGTAGGCTCTCAAGGAATCATACTTATTCACATCCAATAGAAGGATATTCATGATTCATTCTTTTTCCAAGGTTTCACTAGTGTGAACTATCCTCGGGAATCATCTTACCACAAGTCTGCGAGGCATACCAACACAAGGGCTCTCTCTCAGCTTGGGCGAAAACAACATTCACGATTCATTCTTTTACCAAGGTTTCACTTATATGAACTATCCTTGGGAATCATCTTACCATAAGTCTTTCAAGGCATACCAACAAAGGGTTCTCTCTCAGCTTGGGTGAAACTGTAACGACTCGGACCAGATTTTTTCAATTTCATGGATTTTCCAGTCCAAGCGTCACCTTCACCTCGTATTTCTACG
>JAUPMG010072343.1:0-13127 GCA_031762675.1 Pachysandra terminalis
TTTTTTGTTGGAACTTGTTATAAAACCATTTAACACAAAAATAAAGTTGTCGGCTAGCACGCATTTGTCATTGGAACTTCCAACGAACAACTTTTTTTTTTTGTCAACTTTAAACACCGACTTTTTTAAACGCAATTTTTTGAAAAAAAAAAAACTTAAAAAACGCGTTTTAAACGTTTTGGTGAAAAAAATATGTTTTTTTGCTTACAAAACGTTTTAAATGTTTATGCAATAAAATACATTTTTTTTCAAAAAAATCACCATTTTAAACGGCCTTTTGCTTACAATGGTCATGACAAAGTCGAGATTAAGTGGATCTTAAGGGACGATATTATCACAAAGAGAATGTATGGTTATGCTTCTCTTTAAAAAACATTCTTAGGATAGTATTCTGCTTTTCCCTGAAGACGAGTTAATTTCTACTTAAGATTTTTGTCAAACTTCATCTACCTTGCAAAACCATTTCTATTTAAAGGATTTATCTATTATTATTATTTATTTTATTTTGGGGAGGGGTCCAACCGAAATCTAAAAAACCCAACCATAGTCTAAGATGATCAAAAATTTCTTTACTCTGTCTTTCCAGATTACAAAACGAAAACTAGATGGATTGCCATGTTCCAACATCGAAAAGAACTCCTAAAATTCAGAAACTTGAAAAGTAACCTCAATCTGAGATGTTCTGATAGGGTAGAATGCTTTGGACAAAAGCCTGCTGCACTAAAATTAATAGTTCTTATAAAAATCAGAAATGAAAGAAAACGATGTCATTTTGTGTTATATCCGATTTTAACAATTAATATTAGATTAATTGAAATTATTTAAAGCATAATAAGATTAGAACACATGCTATTTTTACGAGGTTCGGTAAAAACCTACTCCTTAGGGCCACGCCTAGACATTGAACAATCCACTAAGATATCAGGTTTACAAACACCAATCGGACTTACACAAAATAAAGACTCCCTCTTAATTTCTGTCTTCGCCGTATAGAATTATCTTATGGACTTGTTCAGCGAGCACCACTCGTCTTTATTGTCTGCATAGATGAATTTCCTTCATTTTGCAAACTGTCTTCTCCAGAAGACACAAAGTTCTTCTCCCGAAGAACTGAAACCTTGAACAACTCAAGAATAATGAACTTAAACTCTGAGAAGTTACTTGATACGCATTTGTCCAGCTCTTTATATAGAACACACAGAGGATTTACTTCAAATCTCGGATTAGCGTTAACTTGGGATGTTTCAACACTTGTTGCAACAGCTACTAAAACGAGAGATCTGCTTCAGATTTGATTCTGATTTCAAAACCGAATCTCCTTGTTTGTTTTTAGAACTAATCACATCTTCTGAGATATCAATTCTTCTCATCCCATCTTGATCTCCTCAGTCAATCAAAGTCTTATGGAATTTAGAAACTTCTAACCAAATCTAATTAAGTTGAGATTGATCCAACTTTAATTAGAAGTCTCCACTATAATTAGAAGTCTCTCAATATTATACGATTTGACCATCTGTGAGATATTTCCAGAATCTTTTAGAATCAACTTGAATTCTGAACTTCTAAACAGTGGTTTATATAAACCAGCAAAAAATGAATCTGTTACACAACACGTGATGTTGTATTCTGTTTTTCAAAAATAGAATTTTTTTTCCCTGTTTTGGAGACTCCTCTAACCTTTTGAAGAAACTTTCATATCTTCAATCACAGCATATTCTCCAACCCAAAACGACAACTCTACTATCACACCAGATTTCCTTGGAAGATTCAAAACTAATCTAATTTGGTTGGGAAACAGTCCAACTTAATTAGAAGGTCTTATTTAATTTAAACATGTGTCCAACTATAGAAACATATCAGAGAAATCCAGATTTCTTTCCAAACCAATTAGACACGAAATCTGTGAATTAGAGAACTCTTGGATCTTGGCTTAATTATTGAATTTCTTTGAACTTGATTAATATCGCCATGAATGCCAAAATACCTAACAATTTGTTTTCATCAGAACCTACTTTAACATGTCTTCATCAATGCTGGCCGTAGTGGACCAGCATTCAAGAGTTGCCGCCATTGCTGACCACCAAAATAATAACAAAACAATGGGAGAAAAGCCCGTGTTGTGTTATCTCACGGATGTATTGTTCTCGTGCGGAGTCAGCACTTGCGGGATGGTATTAAACCATTTGTTATATATTATTGTGCCTTTCTCTAACAGCTTAAGCTTTTAGAGCAATTGGTGTTTAACATGGTATCAGAGCGGGAGGTCAAGTGATCAAATCCCGATGGCCTATATTTTTGTGTTTATTCTCCCACGGATGTGCTATTCTCGTGCGGGTGTGTTTGCCTCCGTTCCTTGTGTTATCCCACGTATGTCTTGTTCCCGTGCGGAGTCCACACATGCGGGGGGTGTTGAACCATTTTTTTATACATTGTTGTGCCTTTCTCTAACAGCTTGAGCATTTAGAATAATCGGTGTTTAACAGGCTGCTTAACGAAGCCAAAGATGAGGTCATGATATGTCAAGGTGAGTCCAGGCGACGCCCTTGCCAGAGCTGAGACACAAAATATGGGTATGAGTTTCAATATTACTAGTAACTTAATTTATTTTCTTTTAAGAGCATATAATACTCCACTAGTTGTTAGCTGGTCTGGTCCAAGCACGAATGTCTCTTTCAAGAGATATGCCAGTCACTCTTCTTGATCAATCGCTTTGGTGAATCGATCTTCTTTTGAAATAAGATGTATATTATAATACAACTCAGAATTTCAAGGTAAAATAATCCCTATTACATATAACATACTGTAGACACTAAAATTTTGTATCATCTAAGTCAAAGAATTTGACTAAGTCAAAATTGACTAGTCAATGGTCAAACCAACAAGTTAGGGCACAAGATATGGGCCTGAATAAATAGAAGATACAAATCCAGCCCAACATCTAAATGTGGACCCACAAAGAAAGTCATAAGTCAAGCATGTGACTAAAGCCCATCATATGGAGAATCAACATGTAGCAAGCAAATAAAGAATGTCATATTCTCTTAGGTGGCAAACAATATTAGGAAAGACACCTAATATTAAATCATGCTAAATTAAGGGCAAAAGATCCCATCAAAGAGCATGTTTCAATCAAGTCAAATTACTTCTAAATTTGTGTTATACAAATCCTCTCAATATGGAAGACTTCAAATCAAAAGGTAAAATCCCCTTTACAGTGGCAAATTACAATCAAATTAGATTGTTGCTAAAGTAGGAGAATTCAATCTTCTCCACATGGAAATTCCCAATCAAAAGAAGTCTCCATAGCAAGGCAATGGCACCCTCACCTCTTGCATATAAATAAAGAGCTCCATGAACAAGAGCTCTCAAGGATCAGAAATCCAGAAGAAAGCTTTGAAGCTTAGAGAAACTCTGAAGAAATCCTGAGAAGACTTGGAGAAAGCTCACTAAAGTCTACGTCAAGAATCCTGCACCCATTCTTTCTTACACTAAGAAGAAATGAGATAAACACATCCGGACAAGGAGAGTTCACAAACAAGAAGGCTCTTTCCCGACTACTTTGGCCTACAACAAGTGTTGAAGATTCAAGTTCATTCTCTGAATACGCTCAAAAGCTCAGAGATCCATATCAAGACGAAGCTTTCGGTCCACATCTTCCATAAGTCTACAAGCACGAAGATCAAGCCGAAGACTTCACGACAAATCCCTACGATTTCATTCGTGAAATCTACCACCTTCCTGATCGCTGCAAAGAAGATCAAATCAACCCAAGATCAAGCTGTTGTAGCCCTTGGATTGAAGATACCCTAAGGGGATCGAATCAGAGGTTTATTCTTTGTAAAGAATACAAATCATAAAAATTTATCCATTCTTTCAATAAATCAAATTGATGTTTCTTTTACACACTTTTCTTGTTTTTTGTCGGATACGAAATTTGTGTCTACACATACCATACCAATTTCCATCACCATTTAAACTAAGAATTGACATAGGTGAGATCAATGTATTGTTGTTACACATACTGAAGGAGAGATCTGTGTAGTTTGGTTCGTTTTGTGAGAAGATGCAAGGTGAGTGCAGCCAACACCTTCGCCGGAGCTAAGACGCTAAATATAGACGTTAATATGATTAAATAAGACTCATGAGTTGCGCGTCAACTTTAAAAAATTTGGTTTAAGCCTAACCTGAGGTTGGGTAAGCTCGACTCATTTTTTTTTTATTATATCATATAAAAATAAATTTCACATCATTGACAAAAGCTCTTCGATTCTGTCTCGTCTGAACAAGGATTTATAGATCTATCCCTCACTCTTTCCCTCTATTCTTATCTTTTTTGTAAAATAAATAATTTGACACAGAAGCATTACAAACTAAAGCATCTTTTTCCAATACAAGGAGAAGGTACACTAAAAAGGTCTTTACCCGCGGTTCAAAACCGCCGGCCAAATCCTACCAACCATTGTCTACTATATTGTCAGCGGTTACGAGAACTCTCGAGAAAGCGTTCGTCACAGTAGATATTCTTGGCAGTTGACAACTAACCGCCAATTGTCTTCTATTCCGCAGCGGTTTAAAGCTGCCAACCAAACAACATATATGGCGCGGCGGTTTCTAACCGCTGGCAACTACAGATAGTACGACGATTGAATTTATTATGGACGGCAGTCCGGACCACCGAACATTCTTTACTTTGCTCGGCGGTTCCATGAAACTGTCGAGAATTCGTTCTCAAGGATGGCAGTTATATAAAACCGCCATTAAGAATCCTTTTTTTTTTTTGTTAAAAGATCTTCCTATATCTACAAGATTACGAACCTGTTAATAAACCTATAGAAAAACAAACACTACAATTCCAAGTCTATAAAACCTACAAGCAAACCATGGCTTGTACACAATTCAAATGATCTTAAACCTACAAGAAATTAAACATGTACAAGAACAAACACACATTCAAGTCTATTAATTAAACTTACCAAGTAAACCTGTAAAAATATATACAACAACAGACACAAATGTAATTCAAAATGAAACTAGTAAGGAAAAATGTCGATCATGAACGTCTTAGGACCGCTGTTAATCTCCTCCACCCTACAATACAGATTATATAAATCAATTTAGTTATCATGCTTACAGAAAACAAAAATCAAATATAAGTAAAGACTATAGATATAAGATCTAGATTTTAACTGACCCCTCATACTAAATATCAAGCGTTCTAATTCAGTCATTTTATCGGCATTCTAGGCCTGGGCAGCAGATTGCCGAGCAAACTTCTCATCCCTCTAAGCCTGGACAGCAGCTAGTCGAGCAATCTCATCATCCTTCTGAGTGAACTGGACAGTGAACTGGATAATCACCTCCTTTAAACCCGTTCGCAAGGCAGAGATCTCCGCCTCTCAACTCATGCTATCCTAGCGTCCGAAGGACCCTGGCCACAATCGGGTTGGGGTATGTCCAAACCTCATCCCGTAGACCCGCCCGGGATGCTCGGATCCCATAATCCGAGAGTATACGTCATCAAGGGCCGTGCTGTCCTGTGAGCCCTCCGGAAGCGTCACTCTCAATTTTTGCATTTGCCTCTGCATGCAAAAGAGAATATATAAGGAATATACTTACAAGGCAATATTATGTGTATTTTAAGTTCAGATCATATCATAACTGCTAAGTGAAACTAAACGGGACACAAGTATATCGAAGAAGTAATTTTTACAAATTCAAAGCATCAAATTAATATGCAATCATGGCCAATTTTGAGCAAGTACTTTTAGATAAGAGACTCAATGGGAGCATTTATCCATGACTGCAATAAGTTGCTTATTTAAAAATGGTTGATGTTTGATAAATACATCTAGTTATGTGCTTTATCAAGACGAAATGAAATAAATATTATAAATATTTCAAAAATGGGGAAAAAATGCAATCTTCAAAGTAATATACAACTGTTATATACACATCAACGGTTGCAAAACCTAACAAATGGTGAAGAGAAGCAAAATGCATCCCAATTTAAGTTCTCATATTAATAATTGGAAAATTTTTACTAACTGCTAGTACTTACTATGTGTTGCAGCCTTTAAAGCTAATGCGCAAACTCTCTAAATATAAGAGAGAATCAGAAAATGGTGAAGAGAAGAAACGGAACCCTTAATCAATTGGTGGAGAGAACGTTTTCAAAATAACGAACACTGTAAACCAAAGGGAAAAAATATGTACTAAGAAAGTGATTTGTAGAACTGACCTACTGCAGCCACATGAACCTTCTAGAAGGCTCTAGACCGCTCTAGCGGGGTCCCAACCACTTACATCTATTGGATCAACCAAGGGGTTAATCTTGGTCAACATGGCCTTTTATGTGCCTCAAGCTAGGTTTTAAATAAAAGACAAACATCATAAAGGCAAAGAGGATTTAAACCCTCAACCTCTTTCACGATTCATTCTTATCGAAGATATTTACTATTCAAATTATGCACAAAAAGTAAAAATCAATGTGGATGTAATAAACAATTTTAGAGATTTTGTAATGCTTACATGCCAGACAAGTCCTTCAACAAATGTGTAGTTCAAGAAAGATGGGTAAAACTCCAACTAAAGTATAAATCAATGTGGATGTAATAAACAGTTTTAAAGATTTTGTAATGCTTAGATTGCCCGATCCTGAGATGGATCGGCGATCCAACTCGGTATCGGACCAGGATGATCCCCGATCCGATACCGAGTTTAAACATTATGAGACCTAGTTTAACAGCTTTTCCATGAATTTTTTTAAAACCCCATCAGTAAACAATACAAATTTGCACTGATTTAACATGAAATGCCTTACAGACTAAAAGAATAAAAAGATGATAGAGACTGTAATAGTAACCTTGTTTATAGAGACTACAACAAACAATTTTGATGGGGCAAATAAGCTTGAACAGGGTGGTTTTGGCCAAGTGTACAAGGTAAATTTTTTTCTCTTAAGAGCCATATCACCATATTAAATTAAATAAATGGTTACATATTTGATGGCTCATTCTAGGGTAAGTTGCCGGAAGGACAGGACATTGCTGTGAAAAGACTTTTAAAGAATTCTGGACAAGGCCTAGAAGAGTTTATGAACGAGGTTTTGGTGATTTCTAAGCTTCAATATAGGAATCTTGTTAGACCTCTTGGCTGCTGCATCGAAGGGAAAGAAAAGATGTTGGTTTATGAATGCATGCCCGACAAAAGTTAATTTGGACGCTGTTCTTTTTGGTTAGATCTTGCTATTGTTTTCACGACGGTTTACAGAATCTTGCAATTTTACTTAATTGATATCTTTTGCTTATTTATGAACTTGTTCGAGGAAGTTAAATATGTTATAACTTTGTATGTGCATTCCAACTTTTAGATTTTCTGATTTCTTGTTTTCATGCTTTGGTATCAGATACAACAAAACAAGCTCATCTAGATTGGAGAAAAAGATTCCATATAATTGAAGGGATTCGTCGAGGCCTTCTTTATCTTCACCGTGATTCTAGATTAAGGATTACTCATAGATATCTGAAGGCAAGTAATGTTGTGTTGGATGAAGAGCTGAATCCCAAGATTTCTAATTTTGGTATGGCGAGGATATTTGGAGGCAACCAAGATCAAGCAAATACTAGGAGGGTTGTCGGCACATAGTAAGTAATAGTTGGTTTCATGAACACATGGTACAATAGACTTAAGAGTATCATATAAGTTTTGGCTAAGAACTTTTTAACTGTGTAAAATGCAACGGCTATATGTCCCCTGAATATGCAATGGAAGGGAGATTCTCTGAGAAATCCGATGTCTTCAGTTTTGGAGTGTTGTTAATAGAGATTATGAGTGGGAGAAGGAACACTAACTTCTACTACGACGCACAGTCTTTAAGCTTGCTGGGATTTGTAAGTCTACTTTTTTTTTTCTATTTGAATTGTTCATTCATTCTACAAATGCGAAGCTCTTTCTCAAATTTTCAATCTTCAAATTTCCAACTAGATGATCTTTGTTATTGTTTTTAGGTATGGCAGTTATGGAATGAAGAGAGGAACTTAGAATTAGTTTATCCAACATTATATGATCCATGTTACCAATTAGAAATCTTGAGGTGTATCCATGTGGGACTGTTGTTTGTGCAGGAACTCGCAAAGGATAGACCAACCGTGGCTACCATACTTTTCATGCTTACTAGTGAAATTGCAACTCTTCTTACTCCAATGCAACCCGGATTTATTGAAAGACAGGTTTCCTCTAATATGGATTCATCACTGATGAGCCAGAAAGAATACTCTATAAACAAGGTTACTATTACAGTCGTTGAAGCCGATAATATATGGGTTTATCTTTTAATTAATTTTCATTTATCAGAACTCCATTTCCAAAACTAATCAAACTATCAAACAAAGAGAAACTTAAAAGAAAATCTATAGGAACACTTACCACTATCTCAGCTGCCTCCTCAGAAGTGGGACATCCATGCTTGTCGACATGTGTAATCGGGAAGATATCTGCTCGACTCAACAGGACGGCTGAACTGCTCTTTAGCAGCTATTAAAACACAAAAGAAAAGAGATCATGCTCTCTCAAATTACAGGTATGTATGACTGTAAAAACAAAAATTAATAATTTAGTAGATAACTAAACATGAGAAATTTACCTTCTCCTCCTCTACCCTAGCAAAGCTCTTTGAACTAGATGTATGCATGACCATTTGCTTAGATCTATTGCCTTTAGTTGTCTCGCTTCTTTTCTGCATCACATATTAATCAACAAGTAAGATGTATTTATTGTTTATTTTAATTTATAGTATACGATAATAAGGAAATATAAAATATTATAAATACATTATACCTGGGCCAGATCAGAACGCAAGAAGGCAATACAATTACGCCACTACTCTTGGGAACAACGATATGGACAGTTTGTTAATAGTAACGTATCATCGTCGACAAATTGATCAAATACGTCCCGTTTGAGGTGGGACCTATATTCCCTCCACTTCTTCCCAATCAATTCCAAGCAGTGTTTTCAGAGTTCAGCTGGGATATCAAAGTTTCCCTGCATTGCACAAACCAAGGACAATATTGAATTACACTAGGGAATTACATAGTCCTAATAAATAAACAAACTTAAAATATTTGAAGAAAGTAGGAAAATTTATACGTTTATTAATTCCCATAAATAGTTCCTAGTGGCCGGTGTAACCGCGTGCCACAATGGGAGATCCAATCTAACGAACTGTGAATCATGCGCCAGCGTTCCAAAGTAGTTCGCTAGCTTGATTCCATTTTCCCCAATCGGGATCCCAAGGTGATTTACATGCACCGTCTTCTTATGCCCTGCAGGTATCCGATGAAGCTCGAGGCACTGGGTCGAGCCTCGGGTCCTCTTCTGCATGAATGGCCCAGAAGAGGTCCCAGCTACATCCTCGTGAGCGTCTGTCATAGTGAATCTGCAAAAGAAAAATAATGATTCATTATGACTGAAGAAAAGAAATCAAACATCAAAAGCCCTTGTCATAATATTCCGAAGGACCTGTATGATGAATGAAGTTTGGTAAAATGTCAAGTGGAGACAATTAAAATATTCATTATGGCCTTATATTTTACACCATGTAAGATCATTGTCATGTTATGTCATAAGAAGGCAAGTCATCTTCCAAATAATTCTTTTATCCTTTAGTTAATAGCCAAGACATATTTTGGAAATCAACATTCAAAACAGTATCTAGTTTTAACATGATCATCCTTCATTAATATTGACTTCTTCAAATATGTTTACATATCTAGGTACATATATTAAACTGCATCATAAATGGAAAGCTAGTATTGTGCCCAATGGGACAAGTTGTACTGAAAATGTAATTCACAAGGTTTAGAGATGACTTCAATTGCAGAGAAAACTATTCTGTCATTGCTATTTTTTTAAATATCTGTAAAATTGTATTGTATAATTGTATTAATGTATGCAATTGTTCTATCATCACTGTTGTAACAAAAGGAATAAGAAAAGATGAATTTCATTTATTTTCCATCTTCATAAAACTGGACAAGTTTAACTTCAACAGTACTTTAAAATGCAATAATAGAAATAACTGTTGGAAAAAACACAAGGAAAAAAGAAAAAAAAAAACCGCAACAGTATTAATTGAAATATGATCATCAAAAAGGCCAGATCAAATTAACTTCACACTTCCATTATGGTGCTCGTAAGATGCTACTTTTATATCCCGTACAATTTTGATATTTTCATTAATTTCAATTGGCCAAACTAAACTCCATGTGTATCCACTACTTCAATAAGTCTAGATTCTGACTATGACATTCAGATATCATGTTCACTACACAAAAGGGGGAAAATATCATGTCATCTAACAAGAACGAGCTATGTCATCTGATTGAATTAAAGATAAAAAAAAAAATCCTATTGCATATTATTTGCAATTGGTATGGTAGCAATTCATAAAACCAGACAACAATCAATGCAAAACTACAACCAAAGAGGAACACCCACCATTCTCTTAATATTAATGCAACATAATATTAAGAGAATGGTGGAAAAAACACAATCGATGCAAGTCTTATACCGGGACAGTCCAGATAGCCATTTAACTAACAAGTCTCATACCGGGATGGTCCAGATAGCTATTTGAATTACAAATCTCATACTCGGACTGTCCAGATAATTATTTGACTTACAAATATCAAACTCGGATGGTCCAGATAATTATTTGACTTACAAATCTCATACCCGGACAGATAATTATTTGACTTACAAATCTCATACCGGGATGGTCCAGATAACCATTTAACTAACAAGTCTCACACCAAGACAGTCCAGATAACCATTTGACGTACAAATCTCATACCCGGACTGTCCATATAATTATTTGACTTACAAATATCAAACTCGGATGGTCCAGATAATTATTTGACTTACAAATCTCATTCCCGGACTGTCCAGATAATTATTTGACTTAGAAATCTCATACCGGGATGGTCTAGATAGCCATTTAACTAACAAGTCTCATACCGGGACGATCTAGATAGCCATTTGACTTACAAATCTCATACCGGGTAAGGAAAAGATAATTATTTAACATTCAAATTCCATAACGGGTCAGTCCAGATAATTATTAACATTCAAATTCCATAATGGGTCAGTCCAGATAATTATTTAACATACAATATACAGTGGAACAATTACGTTATGCACTTTCGGAAGCATTTTCATCAAAAATCGAATCATCTTCGGTTGATTCTTCATCTTCGGTTAATTCTTCATCTTCAATAGGAGGTGTGTTGTGCTAATTCTGTTGTTGGGATGTGCGTAACAATCAAAGATCACCACCTTCAACGGTTTTTCCTGGCACGTCCTCCCTCACCCAACTAAGACCACCATCTTCGTGATATTCCATGCTATCTAAACGTTGATCGACAAATGGCTCAGTCTCAACAAAATCAGCATTAAAACCAGTAGAATTGCCATCTATGTCAAACAAGTCCTTAGGTTTAGTCTTTATCACAGCATGCCACTCTAATTCGCTAGGGTCTTGAACATAGAAGACATGTTCTGCCCGAGAAGCTAAAACATAGGGTTCATTAGTACCTTCAAGCGCGGGTAAGAACCTGTTAAAGTTGACAAGTGTGAACCCGAACTCATCTTTCTTGATTCCTCGTCTCGGGACGGTCACATTCTACCACTCACACTTGAACATAATGAACTTTAATCCTTTTGAGTACGACACCTCTACAATATCTGTTAATCGACCGTAATATGTAATTTCTCCTGCGATCGGGTTTCTGTCTCTTACAGATGTATAACTTGTAGTACTCGCAGTTACTGCAACTCCACTATTCTGATTTTTTCGTCCGATCTCCTTGTCTATAGTACTAAATCTATACCCATTTACGATGTAACCTTTGAACCATTTTGCAATTGATACTGGATCATGAGCCAGTGAGATGACATCGGTGGGTACCTCAATATTTGCCTTTAAGAGCACATCAACCTGATGTGAAACGCAGTTGGTTCAATTAGTCTACATTCCATCCCTTGTGAAAAACAGACTTGATGGAAGATAACAACTTACCTTGTGTTTGAACCATTCAAGGAACTTCTCATTGTGCATCCTCTGTTGTACATGGGGAAGGGCTCTGTAATTGATCATAATAATTTGGTTCTGGTGTTGCCTGAAATTTGTACATGATATATGTCAGTTATACGTTTAAATAGGTTGTACCAATTGTAGGTTAGAAGTGATCGCGTTCTTATTGACTTACGTGAGATAATTAGCAATCTTGTCACTATTGAATAACACATAGCGGTGTGCCTGCCACCACTCTAAATCGCTTAGTTCGAACGGCTCAGCACAACCAATTGCACTATCATCGTAGTTCCTTTCACTCGATTGAACCTCATTTCGATATTCAATAAATACCTTGAGCAAAATGTTAGGCACTCTTTTGCTACATAACCTTCAGCAATAGATCCTTCTAGTTCAGCTCGATTACGCACATACGACTTTAGTCTGTACAAATACCTATAGACACAATTGCATTACTCGTTACACATGTTTATAATACAACTTAAACATATGCTAGTGCTTCTTGTAGCATTTAAAAAAATATACCTTTCAATCAGATACATCCATTGGTACTGTACATGTCCACCCAGCCTTGCCTCTCTAGCTAGATGGATTGACAAATGCACCATAACTTCAAAGAATGTAGGCAAAAATATCCTCTCCAAATGACACAATGTAATAGCAATTAGTTCCTTAGGTCAGGTCATATCTTGCTCTCGAAAGGCTTTCTTCCCGGAAGAAATTGCAAAACTCTATTATGACAGAAGTCACATTTTTTGGCAATGACCTCCTCATAACAATTGGCAAAAATTGCTGCATTATCGCATGGGAATCGTGGCTCTTCACTCCTCAGATTTATAGTCTCTCACACTGACGTACCTTGCAATACTTGAAGAATAACCATCTCGAACTTTCACTGTAATATCCCTAATTCTGATTTCTGAGTTAATCATACTTAGTGGCATAATTAATTTAGTTAGTTGGGATGAGCCTGCTAATCAGCTAGATTAGAAGCTAAATGGAATCCGACCTTAATCCCTAGGTCCGACTTCAGAAA
>JAUPMG010072353.1:0-13127 GCA_031762675.1 Pachysandra terminalis
GGTGGTGGTGGTAGTGGTAGTGGTGGTGGTGGGGTGGGGGTGGGGTGGTGGTGGTGGTGGTGATGGTGGGGGTGGTGGTGGTGGTGGTGGTGGTGATGGTGATGGTGGGGTGGTAAAACTCATTTTGTGTTTTAAAGGGTAAAATTGTCTGATTATCAATTATTTTGGCTGGAAGGGGTGTCTCGGCTATTAAATTCAAAACTCAAGAAGTGTCATTGCCATTTCAGAAACACAAGGGATCTATCTGTCAGTGTCAAATAACTGAGGGGTGTAAGTGCAATTTACTCAAAAATATAAATCCTTTTGTTTCCACGTAAAAAAAAGAAAAAATCTAAAGCGTTCTTTTCTCTGTGTACACATGAAGTTCGGCGACGTGGGACCCACAGGCTATCTACCGTTTGCAAATATCACACCTTTTGCGGGACCCACATGCTCTGTCTCCACAATCTGCATCAACCTCTTGTCTCCATGTGGAAAGCAAAAGAATCAAGAGATTCCATTTCCGAAAAAAAGAAAAAACCAGAAAAAGAAAGGTAAAACGTCTTATGGTTTGTCTCACCAGCTTTAGTTGTCTGGTAGACAATTTCTTTTGGTCGCATATATTGTGCAATTTTTTAAGGGCAAATTATATTTTGACCCCTCTAATTCTGACAATTACAGACAGAAACGCTCTGGTTTTTGAAATCCCACTATCCACTCTCTAATTCACTGTCTAGTCTAAGATACTCCTTCAGTAACAAAATCGTCCAATTCATTAAATGAATAAGTTAAAATTAATTTTTAATGACCAAATTACGGTTCTTACAATGAAGGAATTAGCATTGACAATAATGCCCTTTTTACTTTCCCTGCTATTAGGGTTAGGGCAACCTTTCTGTTGCAAACTAACTCCATGCTCTAAATTGAAGAACTTAGATGATCTTTCTTGTTGACAAACCATCTTGATTCGATTTCGTTGAGGTGATCTCACATTCACATGGAAAAAAAGACGATTTTGATGCCAATTCGAAGAAATTTTGGCTTTTTTGAAGACAAGGAAATGTTGAAGAAGATGGATTAAATCGATGAAATCATGGTTACTTACGAGTTCGATCATGTTGAGAACCAATACAGGGTTATTCCCTTACAAAGGGAATGGGTTATGGGAAAATACATATCGAGCGATACTTTTACGACCAGAGGGAATCAGTGGGCGATTTACTTTTACCCCGGTCGATAAGAATCTGGAGGATAATTCCATGTATGTGTCGGTGTTTTTTGCATTGGCAAGTGCCACAACTAGACAGGTGTTCTACAAGGGGAAGATCAAGAACATTTTCGTATACCAAATCTCTATGTAGGAAAATAAATCTTAGAGATCTAAAATTGCCACGTGGCATGATCTCAAGAAGTGGACACCACTTAAGAATAAAGTACTAAGAGATAAATATGAACTTTTGACTTAAGTAAAAAAAAAAAAAAAAAGAGAGAGAAAAGAAAGCTACGTGAATTGCTCTCAAATGAGCCTCACAGAAGTTATCTACTTAATTTATAATTATTTTTAAATTGTGATAATTATCTATGATTAGTTGAGAATTATAGGGCTTTGCCCTCCCTACATTTTTAAATTGGGGTCCTCTCTCTCAAATTAAGAGGAGAAGTAAAAGAAAAGAAGTGCTACTCCCCTGAAGCCTGGACATAAGTCAAAGAGAAGAAGTGCTGCTGCCCGAAGAAATCATCAAATTAGAGGATAAGCCAAAGAGATGAGGTGTTACTGCCAAAGGTAGAGCCAAGGAGAAGAGATGCTGAAGATCTGACACCTTGAAGACCTGCATTCTTGAAAGCTCATAAGCCAAGGAGACAGACTGTCGAAGCCTTAAAGGCTTTCAGAAAAACTCTTTGCAAAGAGTTAATCTCTCACAATCATCACTACGAAAGGAATACGCCATCATAAAGGCTCTTCTTAAGGAGAAAATCTTCACAACCGATTACACACAAAGCACGGAGTGAAGGACACCTACACCATCTCGAAGTTCGAGAATCACGCCATCTGACCCTCGCCTTCATCAAAACACTCGTTAATCACATGACGCTCACGTGATCGAGCATTATCAAGAAAGTCAAATCCTTTCCCTTTTATCAAGAAATTACTATCTTGTAATTTGTTTTCATATTTTGTGTTGAATAAAATACACGAAATTTTGTGTCGACACTCTGTAATTCAATATTTTCCAGCACACAGATGCCGAACTCTCCGCCTCAGAGTAAAGAGGATTTAACAAGTTCTTGTAAATAGACTCAGAGTCCTTTGCTCCAAATTAGAAAGGATCCAACGCAAGGTGTCAAGAGTTCATGGAGAGATTCTATCTTGCACTCTTCATGTTCATAGTCTTGAATGTAACACTTTCCTAGAGGCTTTGTAGAGAAGTAATCAGACAAATAAGAAACACCATTGGTTCTTTTTCCCTGCATACACGTGTCAGCTGTACTAACTTGGATCACAGGTTGAGTTTTCTGCAACTAGCAAGAAAAATCAAGATCACTGGGTGTTCGGGTGATTCTATGGAACAAAAAGAGAGGGAAGAACAATTGGTGAAGAAGAATGAGATAAAATCATAAATAAAGTTATCCTTGAATACATACTTTGATTTGAAGGTTGGTGTAGAGAATTACACCTCTTGCTCTTCTTCTTCTCCAAGTGATGAATTAATCTTCCCAAGGCCTTGTGTTTATATAGGCACTTAGGAACTCTACAATTAGTAACTATAGACTCTTAAGCTCAGCCATTGATTAGTTAGTTTGAATCTCAACCCTTAGATTAATTTTTCAGTCAATATTGGTTTCTTTCTAAATTGGTTTATTATTATTCCAGTTTTAGAATACTAGCTTTATTACTAACTTTTTTTTTTTTGTATAAAATACTTACTAATTATTTGTTTTTAAATCTCATCCCCTTACAATGGCCCTAACTAAAGGGCATTCTTGTCATTTGATAGTTCTGATTCAACCATAAGTTTAAAATCAAGGGCTTATCGTCTTTTTATAAGAAATACTAACGCCGTTAACAGTTCTGTTAGTGGAGGGGTATCTTGGTCTAGACACTGAACCAGATGGGATAGTGGGATTTCAGAAACTCGAAGGTATCTATCTGCCATTGTCAGAAACTATAGGGGTCAAAGTATAATTTGCCCACTTTTAAAATTTTATATCAGGTGGAAAATGTTTTTGAATCCGAAATATATTATGTGATATGGAGTTGATTGAAAGTACACGTGGACTCTAAGGCTGCGTTTGCCTCAGCTTGTGCTTTTGGATAAGCACCTGTTGGATAAGCGACTCAATGGGAGCACTTATCCACAGTAATAATAAATTATTTACTTTAAAAAAAAATAGCATTTGGTAAATACATTTATCTAAGTGCTTATGAAAGTTTAGAGATAAAATAGATATTATGAAAATATTATTAAAATTTAGAAATAAAATATTTAAATGATTATAAAAGTTTAAGAAAAAAATAGGTATTCTGCAAAAGATTACTAAAGTTTAGAAATTACTTCCCACATAAGTGATAAGAAAAGCTACTTTTAATAGTTTCTCCTTATGGGTAGCCTTCACCTACTGCTTATGGATAAGCGCTTATCCATTAAATGTTACCAAACACACTTTTAATTTTAAAAGTGTTTTAATTTTAATAAACTATAAGCTGAAATAAGCACTTATATTAAACGCAGTGTAAATAAGTTCTTACTTGTGAAATGTGATTTACCCGCTTCATCAGGATTCTCTGCCTGAAGCAATTCACTGGATAACCTTTACTCAAAAGAAAAAAGAAAAAAAAAGCTAGAGATTCTATATTACCTTCGACGAGTGGTCTCAGCATGCATTCCCACGTCATCTGTCAATCTACGCTCTCACTCTCTTCTTCAAACCCTAAAACCTAGAATACCAGAATCAGTGAGTTCAAGAAGGAGAGGAAGAAGTAGAGGAAAGATGGAGAACGGCTCAAAGAAATGGTGTTTCAGAGCAAACGAAGATCTGAACACGGCGTCAGATATCACCATTAGAGGGATTCTCAACATGCTTATGGACAATCTCGATGCACAAGACACCAGGCCTACGATTCCTCTAGGTCATGGAGATCCCTCTGCCTTTCCTTGCTTTCGTACCGCTCCTATAGCTGAAGACGCCATTGTTGAAGCTCTTCGATCTGCCAAATTCAATTCTTACTCTCCCACCGTTGGAATTCTTCCTGCTAGAAAGTAATCCTCAATGAGCCTTTGCTATTTGGTGATTGAATTAGTGTTTTTGGAAATATCCCTTTTTTACTACATATATTGCAGTTTGAGTTTGTTTGTTCTTATCTTTATGGTTGATTCTAGCTTTTTTTCTCCCTTTTTGATTCTTTTAGCTAGTCTACTTGCAATTGAAAAGTAACTGTTTCTTTCACGAAAAAAAGAGAAGAAAAGAAAAGTAACTGTTTCCCCTTTTCTGATTCTTTTAGGCAGTTGTAATCGAAAAGTAATCCAAAAATTAGATTTTTTTTTTTCTTTCTGATTCTAGTGTTTTTCTTTTCTTCCCATTTATTATATAATTGGCTTCACTCTTTCTCTTTTATCTATTAAAATTAGATTTTTTTTCCCCACCAGTTTTGTATAGTTGTGAATGAAATTTTGAATCAGAATTTATTGATTGAATTGGGAGGATTTTAGAAGTTCCAATTTCAATAATCCAAAACTTACTGCTTTGATTTGGAATTTTCTTATGTGACTTTTTCTATTCATTTTCTGAATTTAGAATATTTTCAGGTTTACATAATTGGGAATATATTTCACAATCAAAATTTGATCAAATTGAAATGGGAAGTTTTCTTACAAGTTCCAATTCGTTCTTTTGATTTTGGACTCGTGTTGTTGATGTATCTCTTTTAACAGGGCTGTTGCAGGATATCTCTCACGTGATCTTCCATACAAGTTATCGCCTGACGATGTTTATCTCACAATTGGTTGCACACAGGCAATTGAGGTTGTATTATCGGTCCTTGCTCGCCCAGGTGCGAATGTCTTGCTCCCAAGGCCAGGGTACCCATACTATGATGCTCATGCTGGTTTTAGCCATCTTGAAGTTCGGCATTTTGATCTTCTCCCCGAAAAGGGTTGGGAGGTCGATCTTGATGCAGTCGAGGCTCTTGCGGATGAGAATACTGTTGCAATGGTTGTCATAAACCCTGGGAATCCTTGTGGAAATGTCTTTACTTATCAGCATTTGGAGAAGGTTAGTAGTATAGGATATGGTTTCTGTCTCTGCATATGTGATTTTCATTTTATAGTGATAATGGTTGTTGGTCTTTTACATTTAGGTTGCTGAGACTGCAAGAAGACTTGGAATTCTTGTAATTGCAGATGAAGTTTATGGCAATCTCACCTTTGGGAGTAATCCATTTGTGCCTATGGGAGTGTTTGGATCGATTGTGCCTGTCCTTACGCTTGGATCTATATCGAAGAGATGGATAGTACCGGGTTGGCGACTTGGCTGGCTTGTGACAAATGATCCCAATGGCATTCTTAAAGAGACCAAGGTTTGATTACTGTATCTTTGCTGCAAATATTCTTTTAATTTCTCTAGTACACATTACCAAGGTCAATTACTTAATATGCAAAAAAAATATATGAAGCTATTGGCTGCACATAAATATGACCGAGTACCAGTAGATATTTCTCCAAAGCAATACAACCGATTTGATTGTTAACCATCTATTCTGACATTCAATCTATTAAACCCATCGAATAGGACCCTGACCCCTAGCATCCTTGCCATATAAAGGTATTTTTTTGTGCCATGGTTTCATCTGGTTATTGTAATAAGAGGAATTAGTTGTTCTGAGTGGCTTTCAATTTATCCTGCCGGATAGAACTTTACTTGCATTCCCTCATGTTAGTGATTCAATTGAGCGGTTTGGTTTTCACATATGTAAGACTAACTCCTGTATATTATTTGCTTGCTGAAGAGAACTTTGGAGATTGGATTAATGAATCAGAACATTACGAATTTGCAACAAATATTCCTGCATACTTATTCTGTTTTGCATTTTAATTAATATCATTCACATTGGGGGATTCAGCTTTTGACGTCTTGACATGGTCTTAATAATATTACAAATCATCCGTCGAGGAGGTCTTCTCTCGCATTTATTCATAAGACAATGATTGTGGAAATTTATCTTAACTAGAGTTTTGTTAACTATTTTGCTAAGCTACTAAAAAAAATGTATTTGATTGAGTTTTTTTTTTTTTTTTTAATAATAATTTATTTAGTATTACATACTTTGGAAAACAAATGCTGATATTTATTCAATTCCTAATTCATTTTTGGTGATTTTGGAAGGACAGTTTCCATATTCCTCGTTGCTTATGGTTTCGTTTGCCCTATATTCATCCAATCATTCTCCATCATCAACAATTTTTTTAGGGAAACTCATATGCTTTCTTCACCCAAAAAGATAAATTAAATATTCTATTTTTCTTTAATTTTGATGAATATTTAATCAGTTGATACATATATCTCATATTTTTTATGGAAATATTATGTGCTTGATTTCGAGTGATGGTAATTTTTCCTCCTTTATCCTTTTCAGATTACCAATTGCATTAATGGCTGTCTCAATGTCTCATGTGACCCTACTACATTTATTCAGGTTTGTGAATTAGATGCATGTTTTGAAAAAGAAAAAACATATTTCTCTTGAAAGTATAGTATTTGATTTAAAAAAAAAAACTGAAACATATTCCCATTAAATAACTTGCCTAATCCATTGCTTAGAAACACTAGAATCCATAAACCAATCGTGTATGGAAGATATCTGTTACTGGACTTATATGGAGAAACTCAACTGAAAATACACACGAATAAAAACTTCAAATTCCACACGAAGAAGCTCTGTGTGATCGAATCGGCCCTATTTTCATCTCCAAGGGCTTTATAATTTCACTGATCTGCTTTGGTAACTGAAAACAAGCTGTTCAGCCTTGAAATTATGGTCAGCCAATAGTTCATGGTGCAAGCAGCATAATGTTTGCAAGGATTGAAATACTTAATCAACCTGACTATTTTGATTGATCAACATGCATCCAATCTGGGCCTTTTCCCCTTTTGGAAAGTGGAAAACCACTTGGAAGGGATAGATTATTTTGCACCTAAATGTCATCATTATGTTTTTATTTTAATTAATTTATTTTGGAAGTTTAACTTTTCTTCTATGTGAATAAATGTTTCAGTGTCAAAATCAATTTCATGGAGTTTTACTCAAATACTTTTTTTTTTCTTTCATTACTCAAGTATTCAACATGTTAGGCCTAAGTTCAAAGGTGAGCGCCCATTTGATCAGCTAGGTCTAGTCCTAGGCTTTATGTCAACACTGAAGAATAATATTTTCTCTAGCAGTAACGCTTAGGCAATAGGCACTTACTACTAAAATGTCTCTAATAGGATGAAATCTGGTTAAGTGCAGAGTAATTGCTTTATAGGTTCGTCTACCATGGAATATCTTTTGTCTAAACTATCTCATTACACTAAAAGAAATTATAAAAATTAAGCACCTACATCGAGGATTCTAATGTAAATCTACTTTTTTGATGTTGTTTTGTTCTTTTTATAAAGATGTTTGATATATCAGGGTGCAGTTCCGCAAATCCTCGAGCAAACAAAGGAGGAGTTCTTTAAGAACATCATTGTAATACTGAAGCAGGCTTCTGACATTTGTTATAATGAACTAAAGGACATCCCATGTATTACTTGCCCACACAAACCAGAAGGGTCCATGTTTATAATGGTGAGGATATATGAATATTTACAGTGCTTATGCTTCAAAATAAGAGGACGGCTAGACTAGTTAGACTCACCATAATTGTAATTCTGGTGAGACTTGATTTTCACATGTGGAAGGGAGTTGGCGATACCTCACTTGTCCATGTGTAATTCTACATACTTCTTCACATCCCAAGTTTCAGCCCCAAATACATCTGCCAAACATTTTCTTGTTGTAAATATTGGTTGGTATTACAAATGATAAAAATCTAATACACAGGTATGGATGAGGCTTTACATGAATGGAAGGATTGTCCACATGGTCTATCCCTTGTTAGGCTGATAATCTGGATTTGTCACATAATCCCTCCATGTGGAAGAAAAATCCAGGTCTCACTAACAAAACAAACCCAGGGGCATAGACCTGGTAATTGAAACATTTCTGTGCTGCAGGTGAAGCTGAATGTGACACTACTGGAAGACATTAATGATGATATGGACTTCTGTCTCAAGCTGGTCAAAGAGGAATCAGTAATTGTTCTGCCAGGTGAGACATGAACAATTTTAAGGTAGCAATTGGGTTTCTATTTACTATTTACCTGGATGATTGTAGTGCCAAATTGGTGAATCAAAATAGGTATCTCTGATTTCAGATGATAGATTTGCCAGCCATTTCTGATTCTCACTAATCATTTTTTTGAAAATTGGTACCAGACTTAATTTTTTGGAAACTTATGCTGTTCCATACTCGTAACTGCACCACGTCTTTGTTTACCTGTTAGTTTTGCAGAGGCATATTTTTCATTTTCGTTGTCATTTTTTATGTTGTTCCAGTGGCAAACTTGTATGCCAAACTCTCATTTCTAAGCCTTAAGGTTCACTGAACCACACTAACCATGTCCCAAATTACTTGGCAACAACAACTTTCAAAATCGTTGCCTGCAATTGCTTACAGAAGAAGAATTTCTCAAGTTTCAATTTAGAAATTTTTGACCACCTATACAAAACCATTCTCACTTCCTTGGGGAAAAATTTGAAAGAATGAGGAAAAAATTAATTGTTTGCATATCTTAGTTACATTTTTCGCTTGTGCAATTTCTCATTTTTGTTCTAATTTTATTATCAGCTTTTATGAATTTATTTTGCTGATTGACGTCCTAACACACTTTTTCTTCAAATTTTTTTTTTATCAACATGTGTTTTCAAGATAATCAATTTCATAAATAAACTCTTCATCTCAGAAATTGGAATAACTGCTGTTCATACCAAGCTCAAAATTTTGGGAAATTTTCATATTGTTATTTGGTTTAAAATCCTGATTCATCAGTGTTAAAATCTACAACCCCCTCTTAATGGATTAGAAAGAGATCTTTACCACATCCTTTCCTAAATAATGAAAATACAAGTGAAATCTATGGTTCTGTTACTACCTAATATACCACCTGATGGCCAAGTATCTGAGAATTTGTATCGAGTCACAATTCAATCGACTTTTATCTACACGAGCTGCCAGGTCTATCATGCATTACTGAATTGCTGATGGGATTAAAATCTTGCAGGAGTTGCAGTGGGACTAAAAAATTGGCTCCGCATAACTTTTGCTATTGATCCATCTTCTCTTAAAGATGGTCTGGGTAGGATAAAATCCTTCTATAAGAGGCATGCCAAGCGACAATAAGATAGTATCAATAATTTGTGCCAAGTGATGAGGTGGTTGACAACCAGATGCTTACCATCAGAGGCAAGACAAAGTCACAATAAGATCGTTACTTCCAATAATTTGTGCCAAGCAATGGGGTGGTGGTCACAACTGCTCGTTGGATCTCATGCTCAATTGTATTGCTGTTATTAACTATGCCTTTGTTCTCCCAGGGTTCTCAAACCTTGAAAGGAGGTATTCTTATCTGTATTCAGTATCTATTTTCATTGAAGAAGACCTTCTTCCTTCAAAATTTATGGAACCATTATATGAAAATTTCCATCAAGGCACTGTGTAACTTTTTAATCTATTAGTGCTTTAGCTCTTTGATCTTCTCTTTAGTGGTGTGTGAATAATATTATATTTTTCGCCTGCTATTCAGGCTTGCTGATAGTGCTAGAACTTAGTACTGTTGCCATACCAGGGTTAGCTCTAGTCCAGTTGGGGGAGTGGATGATAGGAAGCTCTGAACCAGTGTTGAGTTTATGGTTGAAGCTATTGAACTGAAGTTTAGCTTTTGCTGTTCCATTCTATCTCCACTGGCAGCACTGAGCGCAGTGGTTTATGTGCTTACTACAGTAACCAGTGGCACTCCAAGCCAGACCAACCTTATCTATGTAATACTCTGTAGGTGTGTCTAGCTCTCTGTAACTTATTTTTCTGGTTCTTTCTATTCTCTAATGTAAGCATCTGGCCCCAGCTAATGATTTAAATTTTTTGGCTTTGCTGTTCCGGAGCTGTTAGCTATTACGTGTAAGGAACAAAGGTTGATTGAATGAAAAGGGATTGAAGCAAGGCTGTCTTCATGCCTGTTGATGTTCTCCCTCGTGGCTCAGGACACAATCAACAGGTACATTAGCAGCTGCTATGTTTTTCTGCTTCTTGCTTGTCTTTCTTTGAAATATGGAGTTTGTTTTGTGTGTGCAAGTGTGTTATTAAACGGTTCAGGGTTGGGTCATAATTAGTTCAGGTTAAGCATAGCTTATCAAAGTGGGTAGGATATCCGACCCAAACCAGTCCAGTCTCGGGTAGGTTGATGGGTTTGCTTTGTGGATCACGATCCACCTGATCCTTTATGAATTTAGGTTGACAATAAGAGTATTAGTTCCCCATATTGTCTCCACCTAAACCCATTTGGATTTGGGTGGGTTGCAATTTCAGGTCAGAAATTGCCAACTCTGATTAGGTTCATCCTATCCTTATCAATTTGACCTAATATGCATCCCATCAGTCCAAACAGACCATGGACTGATGAGGTTTAAGGCTCAACCCACCATTAAGTTTATGCCTGGGCTTATATTGAAAGACTTAAATTCACAGAGCAAAAGGGGCTTAATGAATGAAACTGTAGTATATCAGTTACAACAGAAGATAAACTCATTCACATCACAGAGATGTAGTACCCCTTCATTTAGGGATAGAAACAGTTGATTCATCCTCCTAACCTTGTTGTATCGATTGACTTTGATGTTGCCAATCTCCATCATTCTTCTTATGAATCAGTATAGAAGGATTCAAAGTAGTTGTGACAGAAGTATATATATAGAGAACATGATTGACAGATCAGGGATGCACCTGTGAAAACTAGAATGAATAGCAAGTTAGGAAAGGTTCCCTTGGTTGATGTGTTGAGTGTGCAAAGTAGAAAAAAAAAGATACTTAAAAGGGCTAAATGAATTGTTATAAGTCGGATAGTTTTTAAGTGATTGAAATGGGCTGAATATGGGTAGATTTGTAGAGGCTATTAGAATAGGTTCTAATGTTTCAAAGGAAGATGATAGTATGTGAACATTTGCGTATCTTTTTGCACATCCTTATATGATTATCTTGGATCATGCTTATGTGGATTAGCTCTAATCATCTTGTGATACAACTTGGATCATGCTTCTATGAATATCTTGAATCATGCTCCTATGGATTAGCTCTAATCATTTTGTCATGCAACTTGGATAATGTTTCTGTTGACAAACATATTTAAGCAATTCTTCAGTAGCATTCTCCGGTTATCATCATTCACATGCATGAAACGTTGACTAACCATTATTCCTTGTCTA
This sequence comes from Pachysandra terminalis, assembly GCA_031762675.1. Classification (NCBI taxonomy): domain Eukaryota; kingdom Viridiplantae; phylum Streptophyta; class Magnoliopsida; order Buxales; family Buxaceae; genus Pachysandra; species Pachysandra terminalis. The sequence continues at coordinate 11,533 of JAUPMG010072353.1, forward strand.
TTAAAAACATCGAAAAAAGCAAGATATATAATGTTGCAGAACAGCTCCCAGTTTTCTTCTGTGCTCATAAAAGGTACGAGTAATATTTCCGAGACCACCCATCCCTAATATTGCACAACTCATCTGTTCCGATACCACCATGCCTTCTTCATCAAAACCAATCACTTCCGCCCCTAAGAAGCGGCTTTAGAAGCATCGCTTCAGATGTCTAGCTCTCCCAGAACCCAGATCTTGAAATCCCAGACATACTTTGCAACCTAGCAAAGAGAGATCATCTGTTGAAGAAAGTTTCCGACTCCCCATCTGGAGATGAAAGATAAGGTGCTATTTGTTTATAGAATTTCTTGGTCGATCCGATCTGACATAGTCGTGTTTTTTACGTTATCCAAAGAGCATCTTTTCCTTTTTTGTTTCTTTATTTTGGTTCCATGCTTTTGGTCGGCATTCAATTCTCTCTCTCTCTCTCTCTCTCTCTCTCTCTCTCACTCACAGTAAAGGTTTATTATGGGGATCTTGGATCGGTCCGGGCCGATTTCAATCCGGATCGTCGATCCGGTATTGGATCATCCGATCTGGTCTGGATCATCCTTCAAAAAGAAAGAAAAAAATTGGATCGGTTCGATCTAGTCATTGTATCTGTCCAGATCAGCCAATCTGTATTGGTATTGCTCGGATCGGTTCGATCCAATGTCAATTGAAAAAAAAAATGGATCGTACCAGATCGGCCGATCCTTATCGGTGTCGGTTGGATCGGTCCGATCCAAAACCACTAGATACAATAGTTTGTATCGTGGTTTGGGATCAGACCGGTCCTAGCCGATCCATATCAGATTGGCCACAATACAACTCTTGTATTATAAGTCTTTGGATTGGACTGGGCCACCGATACCGGCATGGATCTGCTAGTACAATCGGTCCAACCAATCCAAAGTTTTTTTTTTTTTTTTTTAATTTATAAATGGAATGGTCCAATAGGTATCGACTTGGACTGGTACCGCCATTCCGGCAGCCAGTTCTGCCAATCCGGCTGATCTATTTTTTTTTTCTTAATGGGTGATACAAAAATTGGATCAGATTTGGATTGGCCAATATTGCCAACCGGGATTGACCGGGACCGGTTCAATCCCTGGTCCTGAGACCTGAAACCCTGCTTTGAGTAGGCATTTGGGACAATTTTTCTGGTCTTACTTGGACGTTTGGTTACTATTATAAGTCTATTACAGAATAGAATTTTTCACAAACAAAATATCTCCTATCCCTTGAAGGGCTTATGGTTGTATAACCAGTGTTTACTAGGGGTGCAACTCGGTTCGGTTTGGTCCGGGTTGACTTGAAACCAAACCCAAACCGAAGTCAATACATATCAATCCAAAACCGAACCGAACCAAATTAAAACCAAAAACCCTACCCAAAAATCGAACCGAAATTTTTTAACAAACCCAAAACCCAAACCGAACTGAACCAAAAAAATTTCGGTTCAATTTGGTTTAGTACAGCTTAGGTTTGTAATTTTTAAATCCAAACCCAAAAAATTATTATTTATTACTATTTTATTTTTTAAAAATATTATAATAATAAAAAATTAATTTCAAAAA
>JAUPMG010072363.1:0-13127 GCA_031762675.1 Pachysandra terminalis
GGGCTGCGGTGGGACACTTTGAACTAATTTTTTTCTCTTTGGGTGGGTTGTACATACATAATCATACTTTCTGTACAATTTTTTAACCTTATTGTTTTTTTTAATAGAAATATTTATTACCGATAAAAAAAAAAGACCACCATTCTCTCTCACCTTACACACAACATTCCACTTGACCTGATGGTCTTTCGTACCACCATTCCCTTCCCACAAACTACGTTGGGCCTTCTCGATGAGAGTGAGGCATCCTTAAGACCGAGATATAATATACTCGAAGATTTGCCAAAGACGCATGAATGAGAGTAATTCTGCCACCCAAAGACAATTCCTTTTCCAGATGGTCAGCCTCTTCTCAATCCTTTCAAGAGCCGGATCCCAAAAGGCTAGAGATTTAGGATTTCCATCGAAGGGCATCCCCAATTAGGATAGCAGCCAAGACCCTAAACAGCACCCAAGTGTCTCGACACAATCCACCAACACCTCCTCACCGACATGAATCCCGGAAAACGTACTCTTATCCAGAATAACCTTCATCCCTGACACCATTTCAAAGCAACGCAGGACACTCTTAACCCCCCTGACCTGTGAAACCTCAGCATCAACAAAAATAATTGTGTCATCCACAAACTGAAGATGGGAAACCTCCACCTCATCAGCTCCCGTCCTAAAACCCCATAAAAGATCACTCTGCTCAGCAACCCCCACAAACCAACTTAGGACATCCCCTACTAGAGTGAAAAGGAAAGGGGACAAAGGATCACCCTGTCTAAGGCCCCTGTAAGAAGATAAAAAACCATGTACAGAACCATTTACCAGGAAGGAAAAACCTGCATTACTACGACAACCGACCACCCATTTCCTCAATCTCTCTCCAAAACCCTTCCACTTTAGAATTTGATCTAAAAAGTCCCACTCCACTCTGTCGTAAGCCTTTTCCATGTCCAATTTGATAACCAAGCCAGGCACCCCACCTCTAAATCTCTTCACACATTCAGAAGCCACCAAAATACTATCAGTTATCTGCCTCCCCTTAAGAAAAGCACTCTAATGTTGAAAAACGAACACCGACATCACATCTCTCATCCTGATCAATAGTACTTACGAGATAATCTTGTACAAACTGGTGGTTAAACTAATGGGCCTAAAATCCTTTATATCCTCCGCCCCGATTTTCTTCGGGATTAGCACCAGAAAATTAGCATTTGTGATCTTGTGGTGACTTGGAAAATACCAAAAGTTTCATGGATTTTTTGATTGACTCTACTGATTCTTACTGACTGACTCTCAAATGAAGTAGGTAGGAAACTCGAAGATGATTAGAGAGTAGAAGGAAATTGCTATGTCTTCTCCATGCTCTCAGGTTAGACTATCTATTTGGTCTCCTCAATATGGCTAATTAAGCTGAATTTTGATGGGTTTTCTTTATAAAACAACAATCCATCTAGCACTAGGCGATTTTTTAAAGACTATAAGGTGATATTGTAGACATGTACTCAGGCCCTATCAAAGGTTGTAGCTATTAAAGGGATGTAATTGTCTAATTCTTTTCAGATTTAGAGAAGCTAAAATGATTGAAGTGGAAACTTTAATACTTGAGAGAGATTCAGCTTTGGTCAATGATCGACTTAAAGGAGGTGATATTGGTTCTTGGAGGTCAGATGGCATGGTTAGATTGGTTAGGAAATTGGCAATGTAGTTTGGAGTTCCATTCTATTTGGTGCACAGATCTGCCAATGAGATAAAGTATGGGTAACAAGGGAGTGACTACGGTATAAATGGTATACAGGGAGGAGGCTTCGACATAATGTTACTTGCAAATGGAGATGCAACTCTATTTTATTTTATTTGCTGCTATATCTTCTTTTACTATTTTTACACAATTAACAGGCCTATTCTATACTATCTTATACAATTTCATCAATAAAAGTTTTGGTTATTCGTCAAAAAAGTTGGAACTCTCAGTCTCAGGATTTGCAAATCCCTTGACAGTTCAAGTTTTTAAAGAACATAATATAAACGAAGTTCCCGACTTAATATTTTGTATAGAAACTAAGTGCAAAAAATCTAAAAAGGAGAGGAAGAGCAAATAGAAGGGTTAAAAATTCGGGCCATATTGACCCATTTGGTTTGTTGGGAGGGTTATGGTTGTTTTGGAGGAAAGAAAATAGATGAAGGTTAACCTATCAAAAGGTATCGTTGCTTTTTTTTTAAGAAACAGACAACAAGGGTAGATGCTACTTGGGGTATAAGAGAAGGTAGATCCAAAAAGGAGAACAATATAAGAAAATATTTTAAAATATTCTCTAAATACACTGGATATATTGTGTTGCATAAGATACTTCAATGACATCTAGAGTACAACAACAACAACATGCCTTATAACAATTAGTAAGGGTTGCCAACATGAATTCTGTTCATCCATTCCAATCCTTCAAAAATCATATCTTAGTCAGAATGTATCCAAATCCTTCGGACTGACTCCATCTAGGTTTTTTTGGTCTTCGTCTCGCCCTTTTAGATTCTTTAACCAGTTCCCTCTCACAACTTTTCACAATTGCTTTCTTAGGTCTTCGCTTTACATGACCAAACCATTTTCACGTACTTTTCTTTATCTTATCTGCCGTTTGGGCAACACCTACATACTCTCAAATATGCTCATTCTTTATGTTTCGTAGTCATTCCACACATCCATCTCAGCAACGCTCATCCTATGCATATGTTTCCTCTTAGTCACCCAACCTTATGATCCATACATCAATGATATCTAAAATAACGACTAAAAATGAAGGGGTTGTGTAAGGAGCTAATGGAATTCTCAATAGTTTATAGAAATGTTAAAAGAGTTTGTTTTACAAAACTTTAGGATTGACGTGACAAGTGCATCGCCTGAGGGGGAGAATTAGATGCGGGTAGGTTTTGGGTTGTAAGTTGTCATATAGGATTTAGACTCTGGTAGGGTGGATCGATGGTGTGAGGGTTGAATTGGATTTATCTATGGGGTGGGCTGATGAGGGTGGCATTAATCCAAGTTTAAGAGAAGGGGATATCGTTGAAGCAACAACACTGGATATTGTTTTGCTAGTATCTAAGAGGCACATTATGACTTCCAAAATGAGGGGTGGAATTAATAGTGAGCTGGGTAGGGGTATATCGGATTAGGGAAGGATGGTGAAATGGGAAAAGAGATTTAAGTAACATGAACTCAAGTGTCGGATGAGGGGGTATAAAATCCAATGATGGAAAAGATCAAGGATTTCAACAGGTCTACAGGAGTCTCACGTGTATGATTTGAAGAAGAAACTAAAGCCTTATTCCTGAAAATTAAGAAGCATAATAAGACTGACATTACACTAAAGAAGAAAATGCGTCTAGAACTGAAGAAGCTAAATTGGACTCTTTCTGAAAACATAAGTGGAATGAGAGGTAAAAGTGAGGAAAAAAATGAAAGGGGTGCTTTCAATTTCAATCATGAAAATCAAAACAGTGTCACGGAATCTAAAGGGTCTCAACTCCAATGAGAGGAGTCTAACTACTCCATCAACATAGGATTTGTGGAAACCCAACAAACAAAAGTTGAGAGTCTGGATTGAATGATTTTATCTGATATTTTAGGGGATTGGGATATAGGATGGATGGTCCTTGTGATTATGGGAATAGTCAAGAGCTTGATGATGGGTGGCGGAAGATCTTTGAGAAGATTGATTTCCATATAGGGGAAATTTTAGTCTTCATTAAGTAAAGATTTGGAGCGATGTGGTATATGGCTAATTGCAACTGTTTTCGGTCCAATAAATAGACACCTTACTCCAGAATTGTGGACTAAGTCACCAGAACGTGGAGTGGGTGCAAGAGCGAGGGTAGGAGAGCTAAATTTGAAAATAACCTGTGGTCCAGAGCGTCTATATATACATACAAACTGTACTTCCTGTACAAAGACATTTCAATTTCCATTCTTATGCTCAACCTCATATACAAGAGAAAGGACAACAAACAAAATCTCAATTTCATCATATAAAATTGGATGATATAGTTCAAAATGGATATCTATCAACTAAATTTCGTAAATATTCCCACTTTTCAAAAACACAAAAAAACAACTAATAAAGTATTCATCATATTATGAATACACGGATTATAATTTGTAAAACCGTGGATTGGAAATCTTGAAAACGCAGATTTGGGATGTTCCCGAACTTAGAACGCGGATTCACGTTCTGAGTGCCAGAACGCCACCCTTAGGTCACGGATTGTGTGACTTAGATTGTAGGCAGAGTTAGAGGAGTTGAAATGCAAGTGGAGATATCCATGGAGAATTGGAGGAAATTTTAATTCTAAAATATCCCGCTTGAGACATCGAGTGGCATTGATTCCTCATAGCATATCAGGGTCAAATTTTATCTACAAAAATGAGTTGCTTCATCTCCTGCTAAATGACGCTAATTTCACCTAGTCCAATAAACAAGAAAGGCTTACCTAGTCAAAATTATATGTTTCCAGTCTCATTGTATTGCGAAAAACGTTGTCCCTGGGTTTGGGCTTCTTCTCTCACTCGAACTTTGACGGATTGTATCTCGTCCTCTTAGAGTGTTTGTGACGAAGTTAGGAAGGCAACCCCTTTCAGATTTAAGAATCCGTGACTTGAAGATGCTAGTTTTTGGAGAAAGTGGAAACCTGGTGGTATGGCTTTAAGTTTGTAGGGAGATCCAGCTTTGTGTTTTGTAAGAAACACAATCGATGATCTATCTACCCTTCTTCAATCGTTTCGTACTGGAGTTGGCCTGGATACAAGGAATGGAAATGGGGAAGATGTGGAGGACCTACAGTAAGCTCTTTTTTCTCATCCTTGACTCTAGATGGTGCTTAACAAGGTTTGATGAAGCTAATCTGGAAAGTCAAGATTTCTTCCAAAATTGTATTCTTCTTGTGGACAACTGTATATAATTCTTACCATTGACCACTTGATAAGTAGGAATTGGGTGATTCCCAATCGTTGCATCATGGTTAAGATGTGGAGTCGGTGGAGCATCTACTACTTGTTCATTGTGGAATTGCTAAACAGCTATGGGATTACATCTTGAGAAGATTCAATATATGCTGGTCCATGTCAAAAAATGTGGTGGAAGCTCTAAACTGTTGGGGATGGCAAATAGGTAGAAGTAGAAAAGCTATATTATGGAACATGTGTCCTTCAGTTATACGTAGGCCTGTCAACGGATCGGATCATGATCCGGATCCAACCCGATAAGCCCGGATTCGGTATAGAATTTACGATCCGATATCCAAATACCAAGATGTACCAGAATTTGAAGGGTAATCATTGGTGGAACAACATGAAAAAAGAAATCACCCAGTTTGTGTCTAGATGTTTAGTGTGCCAGCAAGTAAAAGCAGAGCACCAAAGGCGCCGGCAGGTCTATTGCAATCCTTGACCATTCCTGAATGGAAGTGAGAAAATATCACCATGGACTTGGTATTGGGATTACCCTAAACGAGAAATAACCATAATGTTGTATGGGTAATCATGGATCAGCTAACTAAATCATCCTATTTCCTTCCAATCAAGATGACTTATTCACTAGACACGTTGGCGAGGTCGTATGTAAAGGAAATCGTAAAGTTACATGGCATTCCGGTCTCCATTGTGTCTGATCAGGATCCTCATTTGACTTCTTGATTCTGGCAGAGTCTGCAAGCCACCTTGGGAACTAACCTGGATTTCAGTACCTCTTTCCACCCACATACTGATTAACAATCGGAAAGACTTATTCAGATCTTAGAGGACATGCTCAAACCATGTGCAATCGATTTCACTGGAAGCTGGGATGAATACGCACCACTTGTCGGGTTTGCTTACAATAATAGCTTCCAGTCAAGTATTCAAATGGCACCTTATGAAGCCTTGTATGGTAGAAAGTGCAGATCTCCGGTCTGCTAGGATGAAGTGGGTGAAAGAAAGTTACTTGGACCAGAATTAGTCCAAGAATCAATTGATAAGATCAAAATAATTAGGCAGAATCTACAGAGGGCTCAGAACAGACAGAAACGTTATGCAAGTATTATGAGACCTCTGGAGCTCCAAACAGGAGATCACATTTTTTAGAAAGTTTCATCATTGAAGGGTGTTCTGAGGTTTGGAAGGAAAAGAATGCTAAGTTCTAGATTCATCCGGCCATTCGAACTATTGAAAAGGATTGTTAATGTAGCCTACAGCGTGGCATTACCTCCTCAACTATCAAATATTCACAATGTATTTCATGTATCCATGTTGAGGAAGTATGAACCCGATGAGCAACACGTGATCAACTTTGAACCGATTTAGATACAAGAAGATCTCCTATACAAAACATCCTATGAAGATTACGGATAGAAAGGAACAAGTGCTGAGAACGAAAGTCATTCCTCTAGTCAAAGTATTATGGCACCTACAGAAGGTAACTCCCACCAATTAGAGTTACCAACACCCCATAAAGACCTAACAAGACTATTTCGGATACGTTCCTTCTTAGTCTCTTGAAGAATCAAAACATTAGGTTTAATGGACTGACGTAGACCCCTCACTGCCTGCCTATTGTGATTCTACCCAAACCTCTAATATTCCAACTGAGAATAGTACTACGTTACCGCCTTGATATTACGGGCGCGTAAAGAACATCCGAGCAATAGACTCACCCTGTTTTTTCTAAAATGACTAAATGCCTCAGCCAGAGGGATCGGGAATCCGTTCCCAAAACACTGAAACCCTGAAAAGGCGGGCGATATCTTCTACCCAACCCACTCGTCAAGATCTCTCTTATCGCATACCTGATGCCCTTCTGAACTCCCACTCACCACCCCATCCATAGGAGAAGCACACTCAGTTTGGGAAACATCTCTCACAAAACAACATTAATATGAGACAACCTGGTTATCCTGTGAAGTGGGAAGGAGGGGAGCAGAAGCACAATGAAGTTCATAGTTAGCATGTAAATCACCGAAAACTAAAGGACTTACCCCCTTCCGTAGAGCTGTCGTTTCCAGGACCGTGGATACCAAGAGGGAGAAAGATGCATAGACTGCAGAAAACCACCAAAACAATGAATGGACGGGGGAAATCTGAAGAACGGCACAAACGACTGCACTTGTACACTCTGATTGGAAACCAACGATACGGGGTCAAAGAAGGGATGCCGCAATGTGCTTTCACCCACCAGAAAGCCAGAAATATTGCCATAGAAGAGGAGAGAATAGTCACCCATCTGATCGAGCCGAGCATCAGCTAGAGAAGAAGAGTTTGGCCTTCTCCAGAGGTAAAACAAGTAGTGTGCTGATCATGTCGGTGTATACCCCTGCTAGAGAGGAGACGCAACCTTCATGGCCTTCGCCTCTCGCAGCACTAATCTGCGATAGATCACCAAGAAACAAGTTTGAATCGTCACCCCACCAGTACTTGCAGCTGAGACAAAGAATCCATAATTTTGACTTGAGTTTATGCAATAACCATCATTTTAGCAATTAAAGAAATATTCTCAGTCACACTAAAAGAAGAGGAGGAAATATTCAACTTGTGGGCTGGAATAGAATCAACTCCATAAAGTTCTCACAGGTCCGGTCCACTTGCATTGGGCTTGATGGGCTAGACTCTATGAATTCAAACCTCGGTCCAAAAACCCCCAGTTCACAATGGAAGTCAAAACCAGAAACAATCATAGGAGAGTGGGCCCATAATCTATTAAGCCCATAACAGTTAACAATAGGGTCTGAAGATTGAAGAGGAGTAAGGCCCGTTAGAGCATTAAAAGGAGAAACGGGGGGACCTTTCAGTGCCAAACACGTGTCACACATGGCAGTTTGAGCAAAATATGGACCCCACCCAGCTGCGCCGAAACGTCTAAGGCAGGGATGGCGTCTAACAAAAACTTTAGTCTAATATCCCCTTGACACGGGGATGAGCAAATTGCGTTGGGACACGAACCAGAAACCAAAAGCAAGGGCTGCTAAAAGTTAATAGCATCACCCCCATCAACATTATTATCCATAATGATAACGCCACTTGTCCCTACCCCCTGCACATCCTAAGAGGTGCTAGAAGCTTCTGCCAAAGCAAAAGTGCCAGCTGGCTCCCCGTGGTCCACCTCAGCATCGTCCCCCAAGGCTCCGAGAATGCAGAGCCGACACTGCAGGAACACTAAGAACATCTGCAATTTCAACACCGATAACGCACTTATGGTCACCAATGACCACTTCAATGGCCCCCGGAACGCGCCTGGGATCCATCTCTTTGAGCAGAATACGCGGGGAAGCATCGCCATCTACATTGAGAGTCATGTTGAGAACATCTGCAATTTCAACGCCGATAACGTACTTATGGCCATCAATGACCACTTCAATGGCCCGCAGAATGCGCCTGGGATCCGCCTCTTTAAGAAGAATACGCAGGGAAGCATCGCCATCTACATTTAGAGTCATGTTGCTGGAAACGTAACCACCACACGCAGAACCCGGCACCTCAAAAAACTCCTCCGAACAAAAAAGAGGGCAAGTCCAGGAACAAGACCCATGTACCGGTGGCATGAGTCATGAGTGGCACCATTGAGACGTCATGAATCCATCGTTTAATAATAACATGGTCCTTGGATAGTAAAGGGAAAGAGCACATCCCAACGAGGTGATCGGACACTACTTTCGACTCCAGCATGAGCAAACCCCTCTAGCAAGAAAGTTGGATAATTAAGGGAGGAACCGAGAGGTCATAGAACTGCTTAATCTCTTCACCCAACTCCCTCCAAACAAGGAAGCTGGAACCAGTAGAGCGTTCCAAGGGAAAACCATCCACACCAGACTTCGCAAAAGACACGGACTAGATAACACCCTACCAGGCAACCCTCGCCTTCACCAGATGTGTAAAAACATTCAACGGAGACTTTCTACGAGAGACATTAGATTCCTCACGACCCAGGCAAGGGCGGAAAGGGTCCGACTAATTTTTTTAATAAACAGTTTCCACCCCCAACGACCCTTACCTACAGGGAAAAACATGTGCATTGTATTCTTGGCTGCGAACATGGACAGACGTAAAGCTTCACTACCCAAATTCAATACAGCTTCAAGCAAACAGGTGTGGGAAAAAACCACCTTTTTCTGAAGAAACGACCAAGCTGCTTCCCAAGAAAAGCTTAGTTGCAATTATATCTTCTATTTTTAAGTTCAGGTTTGAAGTTGCTGTACAAAACTATAATTCTGGTTTGCAGTTCAGATTTGATGATTTCCCTAAAAACTATAATTCTGGTTTGCAATTCATATTTGATATTTTCCCTAAATACTATAATTCTGGTTTGCAGTTCAGATTTGATGATTTCCCTAAAACTATAAAGTCTGATTTGCAGTTCAGATTTGACGATTTCCCTAAAACCATAAAGTCTGGTTTGCAGTTCAGATTTGATGACTTCCCTAAATACTATAATTCTGGTTTGCAATTTAGATTGGATGTTTTCGCTAAAAACTATGATTCTGTTTTTGAAGTTCAGATTTGAAATTTACTATAAGAAATTATATTTATGAGTTTCTCGCACCTTCGGTTAAACAAGGGTGGCCCTTGGCTGATTGAAACTATTGACGGCATTTTTACAAAACTGTGTTTTCTCAGGTTTGACGGTCTCAATATAATATTTCACTATATATAAGTGTTACAACATGATATAATCATAGATACATATTTTAAATATGAAAGACATCTTTATTTGGATTTTATGTGCATGATTTGCATACAAATGAGATGTGTGCTATGTGGGGTAATATGCCCGTGGCTTTGTGCCGATATGTGGGCGTAGGCCAATGTGTGGCTACTACATCCATGCTATGTATCTGTGAAATGTATGATGAGTTTATGACGTTTCATTTGGATGCCAGCTGACGAGCAACGTTTTGGAGTCCTTGCAAGTGACCAATTTATCCCATCTGATCAATGTGGATTCTGTTCAGTCTCTACTGATGGTCATGAGCCCTAGCCCAATCATGACATTAGAGTGACTTATGTATATTTAATTTCTTATAGTAATCTGAATTTACCATGAGCCTTGCGCCAGTAAGTAGTGCCCTGGTGCCAACTACCATGGAAGGCACCAAGGTGTCTGTGCCAACCTGAACATCTATATGTGTGTTCCGGTTATTTTATTTACATTTCAGTTAGAATGTCATGCCTGATTATTGGAATGTTTCATACTACATATTGTTTATTTCTGTTACATTTAAAATTGTGATTTATAACTATGGTTTCGAAGAGCATGATTTCTCATTTAGTTTTGTTTTCACTGATTATTACTTATTGGGTATTTATTCTCATTAAAATGTTTTCTAAATTTTTCAGAGTCTGACACGGAAGGGGAGGTAGTAGGAGAGGATGAGCGGCTCGAAAGCCAGCTAAAGGCGGAGATCTTAGAGAGCAGAGAGGAAGATCACATTTGTTTACTCTGAGAGAGAGGGAGTTGTAGAGGAGATTGTATAGTGTATGTAAGAACTCTTTTGCTATACCCTGTAGGTATATGTGTACATTAAGTTTTAAGTTAATGTACAGTTTGTTTTAGTTGCTTCTACTATAGATTACTCTGATAAAACTATTACAGAAATCATTGGTTTTTAATTAACCATGAACTGTGTGGTTACACACGATAGTTGCGAATAGGGAATTGGCAAAATAAGTCCATACGTCCTGGGTCGTGACAGTCTATATGGGTAAAACTGGAATTTTGATGGCTAATATTGCAGTGCAGCCTACATTAATTCAGAAGATTAAGGAAGCTCAGCACAATGATCCCGAATTGATTAGAATTAAAATAGGGTTAATAGAAGGCAAACAACCAGACTTTGAAATGAAAGCTTATGGGATACTGAGGTATCGAGATAGACTTTGTGTTCCAACAGAGTCGAAACTAAGGCAAACAATCTTAGATGAGGCACATCATTCTAGGAATACAATGCATCCTGGAAATACGAAGATGTATTAAAAGTTGAAGAAAACCTATTGGTGGATTAACATGAAGCGAGACATTCTCAATTTGTGGCAAAGTTTCTTGTGTGCTAGCAGGTCAAAGTTGAACATCAAAGACCAGCAGGTCTGTTACAACCTTTATCTATTCACGAGTGGATATGGGAACATATTACTATGGATTTTGTTTCTGGACTGCCCAGAAGCAATCATGTTGCTGTGTGGGTGATTGTTGATTGGTTGACTAAGTCATCACACTTTTTGGCTATTAAGATGACTTATTCGTGAGAGGTTTTAGCTGCATTATATGTTTGGGAGATTGTTACGGGATTTCAATGTCTATTGTGTCGGATAGAGATCTATGTTTCACGTCCCGATTCTAGGAGAGTTTACAAACAGCCTTGGGGACTAACCTGGATTTTAGTACAACATTATATCCAAAAATTGATGGACAATCTGAAAGAACCATTCAGATTCCTATGCAATTGATTTTGCTGAAAACTGGGATGATCAGCTACCGTTAATGGAGTTTGCCTACAACAACAGTTTTCAAGAAGTGTTCAAATGGCGCCTTGTGAATCCTTGTATGGGAGAAGGTGCAGATCGCCAGTATGTTGGGATGAGGTAGGAAAAAGACAGTTACTTGGACCAGAACTAGTCCAAGAAACAGTAGACAAACCAAAGGAGATTCATTATAATCTACAGATTGCACAAAGTAGGCAAAAGAGTTATACAAACACTAGAAGGACTTCGGAATTTCATGTCGGTGATCATGTACTCTAAAAAGTATCTCCTTCTAGTTATCAAAAAATAAGAATCTCCCTCTAAGGGTGTTCTGAGATTTGGTAAAAGGGAAATTTGACTCCCCGATACATTGGGCCATTTGAAGTTCTAAAGAGAATTGGTGAGGTTGCTTATAGGGTAGCATTACCACCTCAGCTATACAACATCCATAATGCTTTTCATGTGTCAATGTTGAGGAAGTATGAGCCTGATGAACAGCATATCCTCAATCATGAACCGATCCAACTTCGAGAGAAGATCTATCATATACCAAGCAACCACTAAGAATTCTGGATAGGAAAGAGCAAGTATTAAAAACAAAAATGATCCCATTAGTTAAAGTACTATGATAGTACCATTCCTTTAAAGAAACACTATGGGAACGAGAATTTGAGATGAAAGAGAAGTATCCACATCTCTTTGATGAATAAGGTATGATTTAATTTCGAGGATGAAATTATTTTTAAGGAGGGGAGATTGTAGTGATCTGAAATTTAATTAAATATTAATTATGATTTAGAGTAATTAAGTGTTGAACATAATACTCAATCTGGTGAATATATATATATATATATATATATATATGTGAATGGTGATGATAAATAGTATATATATTTTAACATGTGAAAAAATTGTATCTAAATGTGTGTATATAGTTAGGTAATTAATTAATGATACTTAATACTGTTTAATTAACTCTTAAACTTAGTAAAGTGGTTAAGCATGAAGATGTGCACATTTGATTGGTAAGAATGTATGGTTAACCTAGAGGTATGATACACCTTAACATAGGGATATATAGGTCATTATATCAACGGCATACCTGTAAATAAACCTTAAAGCAAAGTCAAAGTTTTAATTTATGAATTTCAGGAATACCATCCAATGGTAGTCAAAAGGAGATATATTTTAGAGGCGAAACGTGGCGAGAGAAGTGGTAGTAATGGGATAAATGTCCCATTAGGATAAATTTAATACTAACCTAGGTTAACTATGTTTAAAATAGGTTAATTAAGGTAAACTCATTAGTAATTAAGTTAGCAATTAGTAAAGATTTAAGATTAAGTATTTAATTAGTAAAAAAAAATAAGTGCATAAGGTTGTAATAGACAACTAATAACTTATCTATTAATCTGTTGGGACTAAGAAGAAGAGGAAGAAGGGACGAAAACTAGTTAAATGTAAGTAATAACCATGAAGGATTTTGTATTACCTCCATGATTTCAGAGATTTCATATACCTGTATAAGATTTCAGAAAAATGTTTATTTGTGTAGCAACTGATATCTGTAAAATTGATGTTAGTTCAGTTATTTCAGATTTAATTTCAAGTATAATAGATTTTACTTGTTCTCTAATGCATATGTTAAGTTATAGGTAGGTAT
>JAUPMG010072384.1:0-13125 GCA_031762675.1 Pachysandra terminalis
TAGATTAATTAGTTTTAATTTGATTTCCTAGTAATTTTTAGGATAAAATCAACCACTCAATCCATTTCCCTTTTACAAAATCAATAGGAATTAATTTGATCACTTGGTAAAAGTTACCACCGATCCTTGTGGTTCGACACCCTCAAAATAGCCCTATCCTACAAGGATTCGTACTATTACGAGTGGTTAATTATTTTTGACACATCATACCCTTTTTTAAACAACATAGGTAATGCCTATTTGATCCTTCTTTTAAACTCCCGAAACGCATATTCCATTTTTCCTCTAACGCATTGGGCTGATCCTGGCTCGGCTGGCGGGCTTGTTCTTTTTTTATTTTCTTTTCTGTTTTGCAGTTTTCAAGCTTGATTCGACCCGTCCTTAATCTGAATTTTCTCGTACACTTCCAAACCTACAAAACATTAGAAATGCATCAATTCATTCACTTAAGCATAACTCTAGGACAAAAAACCGTTAATAATAAGCCTAGAAGCGCAAGTGCTACGCACTTACCAAATACATGAATATCTCATCCATCTGTCACTTAAGATGGCTATTACGAACACGTGAAATGAAAATGCATGGTTTTACTAATGTGTCATTGATGTTCACGCTTAACCCCACTGAAGCCACATGAGTCACACAGATCACATGCACCATTTTTGGCTAAGGCTCTCCAAGTGGATTCTGTGTGTACAACGCAGTTTTCGCGACTTTCAACCCATGAGAGCCAATGTCCCACCTTTATTTTTTATCATAGGAACACATCCAGACATCACACAGAACTTCCATTGTAGATGTGTCCAGGGCATCACCCAGAACCTCCCCTATGGTACATCCAGTCCACATCTAACACTTAGATCAAGCACACAATGAGATCACTCAGATCAAACACACAACGAGATCACTCAGACAAATCTCCGGGTTATTGGGATATTCAATCCCTCACCCAATCACTATAGGTTTACCCAAGTCCACACAAGACTCCATGGATGTCATCTCTCTTTGGAACCCATCACTAAGTCCAATTCTCTCACATTATCCTTTTAGTTCTCCTTACGAGAATCCAAGGTTGGTCTAGTAGTCGGGTCTCACTCATGAACCCACAATACATGTGTGTTCGGCAGACTCGTTGTTACAACGACGGGTCCACCGACGAGCCCTCTCCATAATAGTAGATTCGGTGGACTCGTCAGTCCACTGACGGGTCCACCAACAGCACGGAATCTCACGAATTCTGGGTTTTCCAACAACTTCAATTCTTTTCCAAATCAACACCCAAGTTCACACATGATCTAAATTCACAATCTAAACATTTTAAGTTATCTTAACATGTCAAAACACATTCGATCATGCCATTGGAATCACAAACATCATAAAACCTAATTTTAACATCATGAGTATAATTAAACATGAATAATGCACAGAAACCCTAACTCAAGTCCTGAATTCTACAAATGAGCTTAAGAAACTTCGATCACATGGTTTCTACAAAGAGAAACCCCAATCATTCACAACAAATGCACACAATGCATTTACCTTGTCGAGATGTCGAATTCTTTGTCTTGATCTTCACTTCTTCAAGGCCTCTCTTCTTGGTAGATCTCCTCTTCTTCTTCTTGTTCTTCTTCTTGCTCTCTTTCCTTTCTCTTCTCAGCCAAACACACAAGAGAATTAGGGTTAGTTCATCCTTAGCTATTCCTCAAACTGACATGCATATCCTCTTCTTCAAAATTCGTGGTGTGGTTGATGGCGTGCAAGGGGACTGGTACTTGATATGCTCATTGTTGTTGCTGCAGTTGTGGAGGCTGTTGATACTGAGGAACTTTGGGTCTTGGCCTTTGAAATGATAGTGGTAGATGGTAGTCCTTTTGAAGATGTCCTTTCTCTCTCCAGTTGTAACATACTTTGTCTGCGGCGTAAGTTGGTGGAACTGATTGATACTGATACTCCGATGTTCTATCCTCATTGGATTACTACTTCTTGGACTGTTCTCAGTTCCCTTGATATTTCTCTTGTTGTTTCTCCTTACTCCACTCCATCTTCCTTTGATCTTAGGTCTTCAAATATTCCGTGTTACTCTTCTCCACTCTCCTAGCACTATTGACCACATCATATTACTGTGTGAACTCCCTCACGGCCAGCCTTGATTTGATGCTTTTCGTCAGCCCATTCTCAAATTAGAATGACTTCTTCTCTTCGGTATCCACGGCGTATGGTGCAAACTGTGATAACTCAGTGAACTTAGCTTCATATTCTGCTACGGACATGCTTCCTTGCTCTAGTTTCATGAACTCAATCTCTTTGTATTTCCTTATGCTCCTTGGAAAATACTTCTCCAAGAATATAGTCTTGAATCTTTCCCAATACACATCTTCTTCTCCCATTACTTCCAATGGAGTCTTCCACCACCTCCTAGCCTCTCCCTCTAGCATAAAGACAGCTAGTCTCACTTTCTCCAAGTCCTCACACTCCAAAGCTTCGAAGATATGTTCGAGATGATCCAGCCACTCCAGTGCCTCCATGGGATCAATCGAACCCCTAAACACAGATTGTCCTAATTTCTTGAATCTCTGTAGAATTTTACCTAATTGGTTCTCTTGCGGCAACATTACATTAGGATACTGATTTTGCCTCATCGCATTCGCCAAGTCCTCCATCGCTCGATAGATTCCTGCCAAGCTAGAATCCCGCTCCTCAGCACCTCCTGAAGAACTAGCACCTATTATACCTGATCTTCTCCCTTCGGCCATTCTCAAAGCAAATGGCAGAGGTAAGCCCAACAACTCCACTGACTATGAATCCCATGCGCTCAAACAAGTCAATTACGGTATGAAATTATGAACCACATCTAATGGTTTTGTCCCACTACTACGCATAGCAATTCATTCATGCATCACTCAATCCATAGAGGTTCAATCCTTGCCTAGTCACATTCCTGTACTAGCACGATACCGACGTGGGACTCTTGTGTGTCATTCCAGCTTGCCAATATCCGTAGCCTGCTAGTATCAGTAGCCTGCCAGTCTCTGTCTTGGACCCTCCCACATGATACTCGCCCACGTGACACCCGCCTGGATTGAACTCCACAATCTCCCCTACCAACCAACAAAGTCTCCATTAATACTAAAGTCTCAACTCTTAGCACAAAGCAAGTCAAACACTTATATCCACATTCAAATTGAAAAAAAAAAATTCAATTTTTTTCACACATCACACTTCCAATCAATCATACCAATCAAAATTTCAAAACTTTCACCTATTACCTCAACACTAGAATTTTTAATATGGATTTAGATTCCACACTTCCACTTTCCTTACATTTCTATTATGTCGGTCTAAGCCCTTTTTACCTCTCTCATCATTCATTCTTAACAATTAGATTTTGTAAAAAATCAATTTGGGATAAAACCATTATAATTAATGTATAAGGTATCTTTTATCCTTTCTTCATAATTATCCCAACACACCTTCTTTTTCATAAATTCAAGGTCCAATGCATTTGCAACTACATTGTCCCTTATTTATGGAGGTACTTGATTAGTGTTAGGGTTTTACATACTTATATACGTTTTAGCAATCAACACTTTGCAAGCCTTTGGTCATTAAATCCCACTAGACTTTACAACCCAGCCTACTCACCACACAATACATCCCTAAGGTTTAATCCTTAGACCTTTAGGAATAGTGAGCTCCCTCTCTCCTTCAACATCTTTTAGAAAATAACCTCTAAGGATGCACAAATGTCACCCCCAGATCCGGCACAACTTCCCATGTGGAAAGAGCACGAATCTCAAAGCAAGATCTTCAGGATCCAACACTGGACCGCGGATTACGCATCACACAAGGCATGAGATAACTCAATTTAATTCATAAATAACAGAATATAAATAGCGGAAGTGAAACCTACGTTATTACATCAAAGTTCAAATAATAAATAATCCAATTTATATAACTAATGGCTTCAGAAGAGCCTTACAACCAACCCTATGAATAAATAAACAAATAAAAGAATGTCTACATCAAAAATGTTTGAAACATAAAATAATCCTACTCCAGTCTTATTTCGAGTCTTCCATCTCAACCTGCAGTCACATAACAAACTGCCTGAGTATTGAATACTCAATAAGCATGATCCATATAAATTGAAACAGACAACATAATATCAGGTACGCATCAATAAACTAGTCTAGCCACAATACACTACTTTTATGATATGATATGATATGATAAATGAATGAAATTCAAATGCTCAAACATGCTCAATCAGAGAATGCATTATGAAGTGCAGAAAATGCCTATGTTTAGATGCCGTGCCAAGTGTCCTCGGTAACCATCCACAACTTTGGAAACTATATTCCAGGGACAACCGGCACCCCCTCTTACCGATCCGAGCGCTAACCCATGGTTTGGTAGCAACCATCTCATCACTCTATCAACCATAAATCAAGTTCCCTTTTTGTAGGACTTTCAACCCACGGGGAATAGGCAACCCCCAAATATTTCCATCAAGGCACACTCCCACTTCATCTAACCATAGTATGAATGCCTACCCAAGGAAACACAAATGATAGATTCCCGTGAAAGCTGATCACGCGCCCATACACGCAAACAATCCATTGGAATACATCATTAGCATTCCAATGATGCAACATTAACAACATTAGGATGTTAGTGGTAATGTCCAAAAGTACTCATCCACGCGCACATACACTTAGATAAACTCTTGGAAACCATCACAGACATCCTATCCTCGATTTAACCGAACGTTACCATTCTAACCACTTATTGTCAATCCAAGGCGTTAGAGTCTCAACTCTAATTAATAGGTCTGTTCATAGATTAATTCGGATAGATTAGAACCAAATCCCTAGATAGCTAGTCATAAGGATCTATCTAACCTCCCAAGTCAACCTAGAACATAGTCAAGTCTCTAGAACTCTAATCTAACCTAGGATGTGAAATCCTAATTATTGGACAGGAATGGAAGCATTCAGTCTTGTAGCCTTTCAATTAAACACATCCAACTCATTTCAGGCACACTGTCTCACCATTAGGCTCAAAGCCCCGACACAATCATACTCATCACATTAGGCACATTGCCTCTAGACACTAGGCGCATAGCCTTACAGCCACATCACGGATCACTATGGACCCCACTTGGCTTCCCAAACCTTCCAAGACTCATAAAACATATCATATAATGATAAGTAATTCAAAACTCTAAAACAGGTGTACACTGGACACTTGCGCTCGATCGCATATGTCGCGCGATCGCGTATGTCGCTCGATCACATAGGTCGCTCGATCGCATGTCACTCGATCGCCTATGTCGCTCGATCGACATTTTGGATTGATCGACTGTGTGACTCGAACCCAGAAATCTGCTATCTTATACGTTCTTTCTTCCGTTTTCTTGAAATCAAATCAATACAATTCTATTCTAAAACATTTTAACTTGCAGATCTAACATCCAGGAACCCAAAACAACACATCTTAATTCAAACTTACATTAATTCAACATATATTCATGGAAATTCTAAATCTCACAACAAAATCTGCTAAACATGGTTTCTTAATAAATCTTTAAATCAAACAATATATTCCATGAAATCAATGAATCAAATATGCCAGATCTACATCACACTAAGTTTAGATCACACACAGAACAATATGAAAAATCTTCCAATCATCTAAATAATCTAATTACTTGTTAGAAATTAACGAAGTAGGTTCCGACGACGAATAAATGCTCCAACCCTTCTAGGTTTCTGATTTCTCTGCAAAACAACCAAGAATCTTCAGCCTTCTCTTCTTCTCCCACAAAAACCAAGGAACGGTCTCTCTCTCCCTCTCTTGGTCGTTCAAAACATAAGCTATAGAGATTAGGGTTAGCACCCTAATCCCACTTAAATCTTAATTAGCCTTATTCCCTTTTAACCCCATAATCTAACTATTTACCTTATAACCCCTTATCTAATCCAATTACCCTATAAATCCCTTAATACTAACCTTAGCTTAATATAAATAAAACCATTAAATTTAAATAAATTAAATGCCAATCCATTCTAATAAAAACAAAATAAATAGGGAAAATTCCTTTAAGGATCCGGGTCATTACAACAAACAATAATCAATTCTTTTCCCAATCGTACATATCTATCCCCTTATCCACACCTCCCATCACTTATAGGCATTCCTCACAGTCCTATTAATCTTATTTCCTCTTTCTTACCATATGCCTCGTTTCTATGATTTATTTAAATTCTAAGCTCTGATACCACTCTGTCACATCCCGAATTCTAGGGTATACCTCCCTACTTCTAGGGGTATATTCTTGAATTCCAAGTGGAATCTCACCCCTCCTTTACTCACTCCTAAGGGATGGTACACCCACAATAACACTAATACTCCAACGATTACCTCGAAAGGAAAATAATAGTGGAAGCAAATAAATACATATAACTAACTCTAACCCAAACATGGTTCGAGATTAACAACCCCAAAACCAAAAGGTACAAGTAAAGGCTAACAACACTGCCCAACTAGCAAGGGAATCAAACTACTCCAACTAAATAAAACATAGTCTGAAAATGAAATTAAACAAAAGAAACTAAGTTTCCAAGTCTTCAATTCCAAGTCCTCACAGCATCTACCTCGGCAATCAATCTATGTCAATCGGTTCACCTAAAATGTTGGGAGCCAAAAAGGCTTGAGCAACGCACTCAGCAAATTAATGTGCAAACATGGTGTGACATGACAAGGTTCACTACGAGAATACGTGTCGTGCCATGATACAATGCAATAATTCATTTCTTATATGCAATGACATGAATATCTAATCCATCTATCACTTAAGATGGCTATTACAAAGACGTAAAATGCAAATGCATGCTTTATTAATGTGTCACTGATGTTCACGCTTGATCCCCACTAAGGCCACATGAGTCACACAGTTCACATGCACCATTTTTGGCTAAGGCTCTCCAAGTGGATTCTGTGTGTACATCACAGTTTTAAGGACTTTCAACCCATGGGAAGCCAATGTCCCACCTTTATTTTTTATCATGGGAACACATCCGGGCATCACACAGAACTTCCATTGTAGATGTGTCCAGGGCATCACACAGAACCTCCCCTGTGGTACATTCAGTCCACATCTAGCACTTAGATCAAGCACACAATGAGATCACTTAGATCAAACACACAATGAGATCACTCAAATCAAACACAGAATGAGATCACTCAGATAAATCACCTGGTTATTGGGATACTCAATCCCTCACCCAATCACTATAGATTTACCCAAGTACAAACAGGACTCCATGGATGTCATCTCTCTTTGGGACCCAACACTAAGTCCAATTCTCTCACATTATCCATTTAGTTCTCCTTACGAGTATCTAAGGTTGGTCTAGCAGTTAGGTCTCACTCATGAACCCACAGTACATGTGTGTTAGCATTAAAGCATGTCACTATCAATCATTTGTTTGTAATGTACAACAACAATTATCTCATCATGATGTCTCATAAATATTATAACAAACAACTATATGAAATTGCATAAACATTCAACATAACATCAATCATATGCACACCCAACTATAATTAATCACAATTGGAGAGAAGTAATCTCAATTGCATAATGAAATGGAATTCAATGAGAACAATTAACATGATATTTATAACACATGAGTTTAATTCTAATTAATCACATGCAAGGAAGAGTAATTACAAGTCTAATTCATGTAAATCTATTCAATCATGTTATTACAAATTCAATTGCATAATCGTACACTAAATCAATCACATTATTAAGAGTCTCCATACAAGGGATCAATCCCACATTGATCGAAGGACTCACCAATCAAACAATACTCTATGAAGTCCCTCATAACACAACGCAAATAATACTCCGTCTGAGGCTTGGTCAGTAAACCGATCCCCACCGACGGGACACCAACAAGCTTCATCGGTGGATCCGTCAGTATGCCGACGGTCCACTGACAGCATCCAATATAAGCCATCGGCGGACCTTCGATGCACCGATAGGTCCACCAACAAAGACCCTCAACCAAAACCAATGGGCGTCAGCAGACTCGTCGGTACACCGATGGGTCAACCGACGAGACCCCTCCATAATAGTAGCTTCGGTGGACTCATTGGTCCACCGACCAGTCCACTGACAACATGGAATGTCGCGAATTCTTGGTTTTCCAACAACTTCAATTCTTGCCCAAATCAACACCCAAGTTCACACATGTTTTAAATTCACAATATAAACATTTTAAGCTATCTTAAACATGTCAAAACACATTCGATCATGCCATTGGAATCACAAACATCATAAACCTAATTTAAACATCATGAGTATAATTAAACATGAATAATGCACATAAACCCCAACTCAAGTCATGAATTCTAAAAATGAGCTTAAGAAACTTCAATCACATGGTTTCTACAAAGGGAAACCCCAATCATTCACAAAAAATGTAGACAATGCATTTACCTTGTCGAGATGTTGAATTCTTGGTCTTGATCTTCACTTCTTCAAGGCCTCTCTTCTTGGTAGATCTACTCTTCTTCTTCTTGTTCTTCTTCTTGCTCTCTTTCCTTTCTCTTCTCAGCCAAACACACAAGAGAATTAGTGTTAATTCACCTTTTCTATTCCTACCCTCTCATAATCTCAACCTTTAATTAGCTTTTCTTAAGTAATCTAAGAACCTAGACCAAATCAAATTTCAATCCATTCAATAAAAATTAGTGGTTTTCCTAGGCCTAAATGGCATATAAGGTAAATACACTTGAATACTAAGGGAAGTAGTGTCAAACCTGGGATGTTGGGGGCATTAGTGCTATTACATTAAAATTTGAAGATCAGCTCACACCCTTGGGCGTGTCTGACCAAACACATGAGAGAGGGTGGGGAGAAAAGTGTCATTTCTCCACCCTAATATGCTCCTTATAAGAAGAACATAGGATAGGGTAGAGATAGATAATGAGAGGAAGAAAGAAATGGGCAGACAAGTTTGGATCTGAGTAGGGGAAACCACTTCGACTCCTCATTCTCCCTGCGGTAAAACGGAGACAACTGGGACGGAAACATCCTCGGTCAGGAAAGGATCTGGTAAGTTACTTAGATGGTGTAGTCTTCTTATGTTTATTGGATTAATTTCTATTGTGCTCTGTTTTTTGTGAATCGTGTGATTTATGTGATAAAGTGTATATATCAGTTTAAATATGTGTTTTGGTATTGATTTCAATATTAGGAAGTGTTTAGGATGTGTGGTATTTGTTATTGCATATTTATGACTGGAATGGAACACATAGAGTTGATATTCAAAGACCAGAAAATCCCCAGAAGAAACCCAGATACGACGCTGTAGACAGGCGTTGACACATTTATAGGCAAAAAGGGGTGTTCGGCAGGCATCGGCACACCGACGACCCTGCCGAACAACCCAGATATCACAGAGGTTCGATAGGGTAGTTCGATACACCGATCACCCTACAGACAAAGGTTGTTTTCACGACCAAATTGACCATTCGGCATGGCTCGGTACACCAACCACCATGCCGACTAACTGATAATTTGCAGAGTAATGAGATATTTTGTGGATTTCCTCAGGTGGATGGTGAAGCTCTACCGCCATGGTTCAATATTGAATTCCAGAAGTTAGTTGTGACCTGAAGGCAGCTAGCCTACCTGTGGGTAGTCAAACTAAGCTCTAAGATGTGATGTGTGACCATCATCCCACCCTAGGATAGATATGGTTGTAACTTAGAAATGGAATGAGTTATTGTTGTATGAATTTTGTGGAGTGATAATCATAGGAAGCTTATGAGAGTGGGCAATCGGATTATCCACGTGTATGGGCATGTGGATAGTTTCTGTTGGCTATCCTCATTTGAGATCCTATTTAATTCATTACATTCTAGGCTGAGGTAGAATGATAAGCGTACCGGGAGGTGGAAATCTACGGAGAAACTTGGTGAAGCCTCCCGTGGCTTGACTAAACCCGTGGGGTGAAAGGGCCTGCTTAAATAAGGATAGGATGCTTGTATTGGTTCACAACCCCTCGAGTATGGTACACTCGGAATTAGCCATATGGTGGACTTCATACCATGGGTTAGCGCTCGGAATGAAGATGGGGCTTATCGCAGTCCCTAGGACGCTATCATGAATTGGTTTAGTTGAGAAGCTACGGTTCGAGGTCCACTTATCAGGATACGTTAGCTTAGTCATTCACTTTGCATCCCACATTATGATTGATTGTTTTCAATGCATCTCACATTATGATTGTTGCCTGTACTACATCATCTATAGATCATGTGATTGTTCATTCATCCATCTCATTTCATATTAAATTGCTCATCTTGTCTTAAGATTTATTACTGTACTAACCCTTGATCTGATTTCCATAAGTGGTCGGGTAACTGTCTCACACTTACTGGACATTCAATGTCTCACGCAACCGCTCATGTTGCAGGACAGAAGGAGAAATCTATGTGCTAGACCATGTGCTACAGTTGTTGAATTCCTATTTGTTGTAATGATACCATATAGTGTATTTGAAATGTTGTTTTGAGAGAATAGGAGTAGCCTTAGGCATTCAGGAAGGATGACTCATTTAGGAGGTTAATTGTGAAGCGTTGTCGACTCAGGCTCTGTTGAAGTCTACATTTGTGTAAATACATGTAATAGTTAATTTGACCTTATGAAATTTTAATAAACTTCCGCGCTCTGATTAAACCTAGTGGAGGTGCTTTGTTGCTTAAGTTCTGTTTCCAATTTAGTTTGATAGAGTCCGCAGTCCAAGCGTAGATCCTGAAGGTCTCGCCTCGAGATTTTTGCTATCCCATTTAAGGATTCGGGCATCGGAATCGGGGCGTGACAGATTGGTATCAGAGCTCTAGGTTAAGTTGCCTAGGGTCAAGAGAACATAGAGGAGAAAAACTAGGGCTCCCATGGTTGTGATTGTGTGAATAATGTTGTGCCTACTCATAATAGGATTATTAGAGGACTATTGACATTAAGCATCACTTAAAAAACGTAGTTATGTGAAGGAAAATCGAAGAACTATTGGACATGTGTGTTGTTCTGATTTCTTTAAGTGCTACTGTGTTAATGAGTGGTTGATGTGTTTTATATGATAGGATTGTTATGATAAGTGTTGAGTATTAGCTAGAAGGGGTGGTGGAATGTATAAGTTTAAAAGGGAGACTGGGTGTGAGAAACCAGGGAGTAGGTACTAGGGTACTGCTTGATCTTAAATTGCGAGTTGCACCTTTAAGTGTACATTCTAAAGAATACTAAAGGTTGGCTGGCCACCAATCTGAAGGAATCTTGGGAATGAACCTTCAAGGTGTGAGTCGTGCCGTGTGCTAGGTGAGAATACTGTGTGGGAAGGATACTCGGGGACCTGACCACCAGGAGCCGTATTATTGTCGCTCAAGCGTACTTGTATGTAAGAACACTAACACTAATATAGTACATTCACAGGATCTGAGGACAATGTAGCTGCAAATACATTGAACTCAAAAAAAAAAAAAAAAAAAATAACTTGGTAAAAGGAGAGATAAACTAGAAAGACATATATCTGAATTCCTGATCATGAAGGAACTACCACAGTCGATTTATCAGTAATGCCACTAATTAATAAAAGAATAATGATAATAGGTCAAGAAGATGAAAGGATTTAGAATTTAATTAAATAGGATAAATTTAAGATCAAGTTTAAAAGAGTTAAATAGTGTAAATGATTTTAGAAAAGAAAATGAGATTAATTAGATTTGTGAGTGTGCTTATATAGATATGTAAAAAGAAAATCAAATTAAGACAGTTAAATGGTGAGAAAAATCTTAGTAATTAAGGTGTGATTAATTGGAGTAATGTGTGTAATTGTATATGTGTACATAAAAATTTATAAATTCTATATTTAGTAAAATTACGGTTTCGGCACCCTCGTCGGCGACCGTCAGTACACCGACCACACGGGCTACCGAACAGGGTCGAATAAAATCTTCTAATTGGGGATTTCTCCCCATTTCCCTTTGAAGAGCCCTAAGATTTTCCCCAACTCGTTCCTCACAGCCTTCCATTATTGAAATTTCTTTCCAAATCCATCATTCACAAAACCAAGCAACTCACAAATCTTGGACGAATCTACTAATTCGCAGGTAAATCTCTTCTCTAAACCCTAGAATTTCCTTTTCCTTTCTATGAACCCGAATGAAATCTCCATTAAGACTAAAAACCTAGATTTGGAAGGCATCCAATCCAAATCAAGAGAAAGATTTCGATCTTCTTTTCTTCCTTAACCTAGAAACCCAAATCGCCCAGACACCTTTGAAGCCAACTCATTCTCAATGAAAGTAAAACTCACACCACCTTCAACCCCATCCTCACATTCGTTCCATCCCTCCAAACATGCCAAGAACCAAGAGAGCTACCCAAGATGCGGGCCCTTCGCGACACAAGGCTGCTGCTCCAAAGGAGAGGAAGGGCGGAGCTAGTTCTTCACGCCCACCACCATCCGAGTCATCAACCGACTCGAGCCCGAGTCCGCAGCGAAGACCCTCGACTCCTCGACACCCACCTGTGCTAGAGAAGGTTCACACTTGCACCTTCGACCGACCCGTTATCATGGAGATGCCGGCAATCATCGAGGATGTACAGCCCTACGGTGTGGTCGACACTTTGATAAGCGTGGGATGGCTGCCTATTCTACATTGGGGCAGAGCGGCACACCCGTCAATCGCCCATTACATGTACACCTCGATGGTTTCCTTTTTTTTTTTTTTTGGTGAAAAATGAAAATATATAAATCTCAAGTGTCTTTTACAATGGTTCTAGTAGTTGTTTTGTCAATGTAGTCATCTTTCAAAGCTTCAAGTATGAACTGAGGGGGACGGGATCGCCAAAAACAAGAGCCATTTGAAATCGCCGAATTGGCCAAAGTGTCAGCCTCACAATTCGCCTCTCTGTAACAATGAGAAAAACGCACAACTGCAAAGTTTCTGATGATAGATCTAGCTTCTTCAATTCAACCTTCTATCCTCCAAGCACAAGGGATACGAGTCTTGGATAATAAATGTAGTATGATTTTTGAGTCTCCTTCAATT